>JALIZH010013736.1:0-65190 GCA_030522465.1 Rhipicephalus appendiculatus | reverse complement strand
GCATTGCTGTCTACTAATTTGTAAAAAAAATTCACTTTGGTGAGTTAGTCTTAGAGGGTCATTAACGAAATGGAAAGGTTCTTTGTTGATTTTACTAACTTATGTTTTCACAATTTTCAAAGAACCCTGCTTGCCTGGTTGACTGACAGATGCAGTCTACTGCATCGTGCAGTCTACTGAAAAACTGTCAAAAGTGAAAAAAAAGTGCTTTGGCGCTGTTAACTGGCTTGAAGTTAGAAAAGTTGGCAGCGGGAGTAAAGAAGGCTGGCAAAGGTTTCCTGGAAGTTTTCTTTTCAGCAAAAACCCACAAGCCAGACATTCCATTCAGGTCAATCGTCACTGAAAGGGCTACGTGGCAACATGTCGTGTCAGGGTACCTGCAGGCGCAGCTAGCCTCCTTGCACATCAAAGACCCCTATCGGGTAGCGAATTCGTTAGAAGTAACAAAATTTTTTGAGAGAAAACCACCCAGGGAATTGCCAGGCCATGAGCGTTGATGTTGAAGACCTCTTCTACTCGCTCCCACATGATGAACTTATGAAGAGTGTAAAAATGTGCATTTGTGATTTCATTGATGAGTACGCATTTTATGAGAGATGTAAAATTTCAGTAGAGGCCTTTCTAGAACTCCTGTTCGTTTACCTTCGCTCTACCTTTGTACAACATGAAGGCAACCTGTACATACAGAAAAGTGGCGTCTGTATAGGGTCTAGGGTTGCCCCGGTACTCAGTGAAATTTTTTGAGCAGAGTAGATAGGTTGTTGGCTGAGCGCTTAGATGGCATGGTAGGTCATGTGTACCGATATGTGGATGATTATTTGGTCTTCTTTGAGAGCACAGATTACACGAGAAGCAGCATAGACATTCTCAAAGTCTTCAAGGAATGTGGGCTTGGTCTCAAATTTACGGTTGAATTAATGAAAGAAGAGTCTATTCAGTTTTTAGACCTGAAAATTAACTTTTGTCCCACTCATGTATGTTGGCGATACTTCCCAAGAACCATGAAACCGTTGCTCGATTTCAGCTCTAGCCATTCCAAGCTTATAAAGCAGGGGATAGCACTCTCGTGCATCCGCTCTGCCCTAGAAAGAACATGCACACACGGTCTGCGCCATAGTTTTGACGAACAAGTCGCCAAATTAAGGAGAGATGGATTCCCGGACGTCGCAATCGCAAAGGCGTGCGAAAAACTGATGACGGCAAAAAAGTCAGTGCAACAAGAGACTGCGCATACTGAAGGCAGCTGTAAGCGAAAAAGATATGCTGTTTTACCCTACGCACACAAGATGTCACATGGCCTAAAAAATGTCGCTAAGCGCTACGGGGTGGACGTCGTCTTTTCCTCCCCAAACAAGTTGTCCGGCATGTGCGCCCGTGTGAACAAGTGCACACAGCCTAGTGGGTCGAAAGATGCGAACGGAGAATGTGGTATAAGACACATGTCCAAGTTTGTTGATTGCGACGTAGGAATCGTGTACCAGATACCATTGTCGTGTGGCACTTCTTACATTGGACAGAGTGGAAGGTGCCTGAATGTTCGTTTGGGTGAACACAAGCGTTCATTAACACAAGACACGCATTCCCATTTAGCAGACCATTGTCGGGAGTGCGGGTGCACTCCACACTTTACTGATACCAAGGTTCTGTCCAGGCATAAAAAGCAGCTTGCCCGAGAAATTATAGAGGCCTTCCACATTAGAAGAAGCTGTGAAAGATGCATGAGCCAGCCATCGATAAAGCTTTGGGATAGGGAATACGAGTTTTTGGTCAGCACGTGCGGCAACGCGACAAAAAACTCGTAGTGCGCATGCTATGTTGCGGGGTGGCAGCCAGGGATGTTCTTTTTGTTTTTCGTTAGGAGCGCAAATCATGTGACTCGATGATACCTTCTTGTTTACTTTTTCGTGTTTTCGGAATAAACATTTAGTTGTGAGTCAGCGCATGTCTCGTGCACTTCCTCTGTCCCTCGTCTTTTTTGTGAGCGCTGCACAGTCCTAAATATGAATCAATACCAACTCGCTCAATTTTCTATTCTAAGTCAGTTTATTTCTAGTACACAGAGCTCTTTTCAGTGTTTTAACATTTCCAATCCAGCTACATTGGCAACTCTAATAGCCATTTGCGTCTGCAACGCAAGGACTGCGACATGGCACAAACGACAAGGTACATGCCCACCCACTGCTCGACTAGCCTTCGGCCCCCCTTCAGCCTTCAGCAGGTCACGCTTGACGGTTGTGCAGTGTCATGTGCTCGGAATGGTGGAGGAATGCAAGATTTTACCAGGACCAACTACGCATCATTTGTGGGGAGCACGAGGCCAAGGGCCCAACTTATAGGAGACAGCAGCGTATGTACCGTGACTGGTGCCGCATCGCTGACCAAACTGCCGAATTTCTGTGGTTATCTACGAGACCTCGCCCATCACCCAAGAAAACCAACATTACGGAGCAAGGAAAGGTACTGGTACTGGGCGATATTACGGTCCCGAAAACGTGCTCGAGCATTCTGCAAAAAGGCCCCAAGTTCGCCACGGAGCCGCGGCTTTCTCCGGTGGACAAAGTGCTGCACTCGCGAGACGTTTCAGCAAGAGTGCCTGAGGACCTTCGACCTCGCTGCGTGATCGAGTGTGTTGAAGTCGTACAGCGAACTCACGGCAAGGAACGTAAGTCAGTGAATCCGTCTTCGGTTGTTAAATTTCTTGTGAATGAAGGTCATAGACTGACAACGGCAGACAAAGAAGGTTACTTCGTGATTCTACCAGAGGCTTTGTACAAGCGCAAAGCGGAACAAGCCATCGAAAAGAATTTCGTGCAGTCTACTGAAAAACTGTCAAAAGCGAAAAAAAGTGCTTTGGCGCTGTTAACTGGCTTGAAGTTAGAAAAGTTGGCAGCGGGAGTAAAGAAGGCTGGCAAAGGTTTCCTGGAAGTTTTCTTTTCAGCAAAAACCCACAAGCCAGACATTCCATTCAGGTCAATCGTCACTGAAAGGGCTACGTGGCAACATGTCGTGTCAGGGTACCTGCAGGCGCAGCTAGCCTCCTTGCACATCAAAGACCCCCTATCGGGTAGCGAATTCGTTAGAAGTAACAAATTTTTTTGAGAGAAAACAACCCAGGGAATTGCCAGGCCATGAGCGTTGATGTTGAAGACCTCTTCTACTCGCTCCCACATGATGAACTTATGAAGAGTATAAAAATGTGCATTTGTGATTTCAATGATGAGTACGCATTTTATGAGAGATGTAAAATTTCAGTAGAGGCCTTTCTAGAACTCCCGTTCGTTTACCTTCGCTCTACCTTTGTACAACATGAAGGCAACCTGTACATACAGAAAAGTGGCGTCTGTATAGGGTCTAGGGTTGCCCCGGTACTCAGTGAAATTTTTTTTGAGCAGAGTAGATAGGTTGTTGGCTGAGCGCTTAGATGGCATGGTAGGTCATGTGTACCGATATGTGGATGATTATTTGGTCTTCTTTGAGAGCACAGATTACACGAGAAGCAGCATAGACATTCTCAAAGTCTTCAAGGAATGTGGGCTTGGTCTCAAATTTACGGTTGAATTAATGAAAGAAGAGTCTATTCAGTTTTTAGACCTGAAAATTAACTTTTGTCCCACTCATGTATGTTGGCGATACTTCCCAAGAACCATGAAACCGTTGCTCGATTTCAGCTCTAGCCATTCCAAGCTTATAAAGCAGGGGATAGCACTCTCGTGCATCCGCTCTGCCCTAGAAAGAACATGCACACACGGTCTGCGCCATAGTTTTGACGAACAAGTCGCCAGATTAAGGAGAGCTGGATTCCCGGACGTCGCAATCGCAAAGGCGTGCGAAAAACTGATGACGGCAAAAAAGTCAGTGCAACAAGAGACTGCGCATACTGAAGGCAGCTGTAAGCGAAAAAGATATGCTTTTTTACCCTACGCACACAAGATGTCACATGGCCTAAAAAATGTCGCTAAGCGCTACGGGGTGGACGTCGTCTTTTCCTCCCCAAACAAGTTGTCCGGCTTGTGCGCCCGTGTGAACAAGTGCACACAGCCTAGTGGGTCGAAAGATGCGAACGGAGAATGTGGTATAAGACACATGTCCAAGTTTGTTGATTGCGACGTAGGAATCGTGTACCAGATACCATTGTCGTGTGGCACTTCTTACATTGGACAGAGTGGAAGGTGCCTGAATGTTCGTTTGGGTGAACACAAGCGTTCATTAACACAAGACACGCATTCCCATTTAGCAGACCATTGTCGGGAGTGCGGGTGCACTCCACACTTTACTGATACCAAGGTTCTGTCCAGGCATAAAAAGCAGCTTGCCCGAGAAATTATAGAGGCCTTCCACATTAGAAGAAGCTGTGAAAGATGCATGAGCCAGCCATCGATAAAGCTTTGGGATAGGGAATACGAGTTTTTGGTCAGCACGTGCGGCAACGCGACAAAAAACTCGTAGTGCGCATGCTATGTTGCGGGGTGGCAGCCAGGGATGTTCTTTTTGTTTTTCGTTAGGAGCGCAAATCATGTGACTCGATGATACCTTCTTGTTTACTTTTTCGTGTTTTCGGAATAAAAATTTAGTTGTGAGTCAGCGCATGTCTCGTGCACTTCCTCTGTCCCTCGTCTTTTTTGTGAGCGCTGCACAGTCCTAAATATGAAGCAATAGGGAACCATGCTTTGGGCAAGCGCTGATTCTCGGCAAAAGCAGTAAACAAACAAGGTTGGGGGCCCTTGATGTAGGGCGTGCGCTAGCTCGAGACATCTTGATACGCAGTTGACGTCAAGCGACTGCGTGTGATCGCAAAATATGCTCGCGTCTAATACAACAAGCTTAAAGGATGCAGTGCGCACAAACCTAGATGTTTAGTACTCAAGTATTTGTGATTGTGCACTTATGGCTTCCAGACAGCTAAAATATGTTCTCACATCTCAGATCTTGGAATATAGGCACCCGACACTGACCAGGGGGGCGCGATGGAGCTCTTGTGGGACGCCTAAGCATTGACGGCACCGACCGCCAGGGATACGAAGAAAATGAAACGCTCGCTGAACACATAGACGCACTCAACTGTCTCCCTTTTGGGCATGTTTTCAACGAACGCTTTCTGAGTGCGTCCGTTATCACCCGTGACCGCCTTCCCCCCATTTAAAAAAAGTGCACATGTGCCTTGGCGGGTCCGTTTTTTCTGCGTCTACTCACCAGGCCAGCTAAGCTATGTAGTGGAGCGCCTATTTTATGCTGCGCTCCACTCGCTAGGCTGTGTGTTCTGGCGCTACTGTCAGATCTCGTAAACTACATTGCCGGGTGCCTATTGAGAATAATGCTATTAAAACCCTGAATTTTCGACAATCGAGAATTTCCGAAGTGTGAACTACGATCAACGCCGAATTTCTACCGAAAAATAAACTTTTTAAAACACCCTTCCTAGCTTGACCTAGCTTCCGACGAAGAAAGACGTCATCAAAGCTCTTCAGCATCACGTTGAGCAGGTATGTGGATGATTTTCTTATATTCACACACTGTAGGGACTCGTCCAGAGAAGTGGTGGACGTCATCAAGGTTTTCAGGGAAAATAGCATGGGCTTTTGCTTCACTCTCAAGGCTGCCCTCGAACCAAGAATTGCAATTTCTAGATTTATGGCTGGTTTTTAAAAATGATCATGTTTGCGGGGTTTCCATCCAAGAAGTGGTGGACGTCATCAAGGTTTTCAGGGAAAATAGCATGGGCTTTTGCTTCACCTCAAGGCTGCCCTCGAACCAAGAATTGCAATTTCTAGATTTATGGCTGGTTTTTTAAAAATGATCATGTTTGCGTGGTTTCCATCCAAGAAGTGTCAAACCAGTGCTAGACTACAGGTCTGGGCATTCGAAATTAGTTAAGAGGGGCAGTGTGAAAGCATGTTCATGGCAGCCTTGCAGAAATCGTGTGCGCATCTCGTAAGCGAAAGTTTCAGAAGCCAAGAAGTGAAATTCCAGGAATCTGGCTACCCCCGGCACTTGATGAAATCAGTGTGTCACAGTTTAATCAAAGAAGTCAAGAAGGGGGAAAGGGGACACACAGCGCAAGAAGTCACTTCAAAAAATCGCAGGAAGGCTTTCATTTCCTACGTGCACGGGCTGGCACACAACTTGAAGCATATAGGAAAGAGATATAGCGTCGATGTGAAGTTCACCGCGAGAAACAAGTTGGCACGCTTGTGCCCTAGGGTTTTAAGTGTCTGTCCTGTGAAACATCGAAAACCGAACCAATATGTGGAGTGTGTCTTGAAAGTTGTTTATATGATTCCGATTTCTTGCGGTAAGGTGTACATTGGTCAATCTGGTAGGTGCGTAAATGAACGTCTTATGGAGCACCACGCTGCCTTGAAAGCTTCAACCCATTCGCTTCTCGCAATGCATTGACATAAATGCGGATGTTATCCTGTGTTCCATGAAACCGAGATACTGTTTCGGCATAAGGATCAGGCAACACGTGAAATAGTGGAGGCGTTTCATTTTAGAAAAAAGGGGCTGTGACTGTGTTAGCCAGCCATCCATCACGTTCCATGATAAGGAGTTTGACTTTCTTGATAATTCATGATTGTTAGTTTTACTACGCTGTTATCATTGTCATGGTTCAGAAGGCAGTTAGGCCTCTTGTTCGACTGCGCATGCGCAACTGGTTCTCTTGTGCTTTTAAATGTTATGCTGTTGAATAAAATTTCAGTTGTGAGTTAAGCGCTGTCCTGTCATATTCTTCGTTCTTCTGTCCTCGTTTCATGTGTGCTTTAAAAGCTTTTGCTTTAAACATGAATGTTCACCAACTAGCCCGTCTCGCCGCCTTTCCTGTCTGTCTGTCTGTCTGTCTGTCTGTCTGTCTGTCTGTACAGCCGCCTACGTCTGTGTGCTCTCGTGATCAAAATTTGTATTGGAGAGTAATATTTGTATTGGAGAGTAATATGGTTTTTGGAATACGACTTTCTGGTCATGGCATGAATAGGATGAAAATAGTGTCGCCCACGTCGTAAAACCATTTCCTCCAGACACGTGTGAAACATACACGTATACCACGGGCCGCGGTTTTGGGGTATGCGCCACTGGTCATTGATAGTTTACATCTCCCCAGGAACGACGAAAAAAGACACTGACAATTTAAATGCGAGAGTTTAAGAAAAGCCAGCATCGGCAACGTTGATCCGACTAATGCAAAGTATAAAAATAAGGATATCAGGGGAACAGCGCAAATACACGGCTTAAGAAAGACTGACAGGACTTGGCTCTGGTCCTGTACAGCGCCAAGTCCTGTCAGTCTTTGTTGTCCCGTGTATCTGCGCTGTTCCCTGGTATGAAGCCAAGCCAACAAGCTCTAGTTTGTACTCTTTTGAGGTAAAGCTTATATCGGCCACACCGACCAATTTATAAATGAGAGCTTAGATCATGTTCTGTCGATAAAGCATGGAACAGCGCCATATTTATTAATCGGTAAAATTTGAGTTCATCGGATAAATATGAACTGTCAAAAATTTTACAAGCCAGCATATATCGTTTTTCTTTCGGATTTATCCGAAAACACAGAGCCCTAGGTGTAACCAATGAGGCCTATAACCATCATATAGGAGTCTTAGCTCGTGTAACAACATCACTTTAGCGTAAATATTGCCCGTAAATATTTCCCTTGAGGGTCAGCTTTAAAGCACCGCCCTTACAACATATACCACCAAAACCAAAACTTATAATAAAATATCTTTCATTTGCGGTGCTTGAATAGAAACTATGTGGATTCCTTGGAATTCAAAAGCATCACTCTGCTTCAGAAGCAGTGCATCCACAATTGTACATTAAAGAGTTGTTGGAAGTACGCTTATTGCGAGGGCTCCACACATGTCTGTAACAGCCCTAGCATACATCATTGCCCTTGAGACGTTGCCTCCATCAGCAGTGCGCGCCGACTGCCATTCGCGGAGAAGGCGCTGGCACACTCGGTTTTTCGTATTACGTGGGGAAAAACTGGAATTTCCCGCAGCGCCATACTGAGTTAAGCAGGGAAACATGTCATCCGACTTGCTATGCTACTCGAACCCCCCCCCCCCTTTTTTTTTTCTCTCTCTCTCTCTCTTCAGCTCCTCGAGAGGTAGCATGTTTCTTTTTTTTATAGTTTCTTAGTACCGCACAGTGTTTTATAGATGTCCGTTTAAAATTATGTCTAGCGTTTGTATAAGTTCTACTGACACCATTTCGAACTTTTAGTGTATAAGTGCCTCCAGTGTTTGTGTACACTTGTTCAATAAACTTTCCTTTTTCGCTCTTACGCACGCAGTACCGAAACTCGTGTTCACTCTCTGCCACTTGCAAGAAAACTCTTCTAAAACCTAGCAGTTGTTCCGTGTACGAATACAACTGATCAGCGAAGCTCATTAGAAATTGGACGCACGCGGCGTTCAGTGATCGCGGCTTTTCATTGTCCAGGCAACAGACCAACCACTGGGCGGACGACAGGGTGAAGCGATGGTTTCGCGCGTTCGGTGGTTTGAGGGGAGAGGGCAAAGAAGAAGAAAGAGGGAGAGGGAGACTAATCTGCCTCCGTTTTGCATGCGTTCTTATTCTCGCACTTTCCGCATCGTGCAGACGCCATCCGCGTTTCAGCGCTCATAAAGCTTTTATCCTCCCGGGTGAGGGGCAGACGCCACATTGGCACCGTGCCAGGGAGCTTCAACGGCCACGGCGGGGTGCCAGCCTAAGGAGCTTCGCTCCTAAAAAGAAATAAAGACTAAGCGCTGATAGTTTAAGAGCAAGCACTACGCCAGGAGAAAGAAAAGGGGTTTCACCTCCACCAGTAGCGTAGCCAGAAATTTTTTTTCGGGGGGGGGGGGGGTTCAACCATACTTTATGTATGTTCGTGCGTGCGTTTGTATGTGTGCGTGCATATATACGCAAGCAAAACTGAAAAATTTCGGGGGGGGGTTTGAACCCCCCCAACCCCCCCCCCCCTTGGCTACGCCACTGACCTCCACTAAAGTGAAGCCTACGGAGGGGCGAAGCATGCAGTGTGCACCGTTCTTTCCTACAGCAAAATCTTTACCTTTACTGCTCTATTGGGCTCCGGTCCACCATTGCGCCATCACTTCGCAGATATGTTTCGGGAAGTGGTGTTTTAATCTTGTGACTGTCGTAGAGATGCACGTTTGTGTCCCTAGTTTTAGATGAGAAACTTGAGCGCCTTGGTATATGCTAAATCCAGTCGGAGATTCCGACACCGCTGCTAAACCAAACATTGTTTTGGGCACTAACGACGAACCTTTAACTCATACTATGCATTGTATGGACAAGTGGCAAGTAGAGGGATTTACTCCATTTTTGTGGAGCATACCCTTTTATGATGAACCGTGACGACGACATGACACGCGGAAAAGCCGAGACCCTGGAAGGTACTTCGCCCCTAATATTGTGGGCGTGCCCCGCCGTGTACTGCGAGAACATATAAACAAATATAACTTGAAGCGAAATTTTTGACAACAGAGGAAGCGCATGCTTGCATATCAGCGTCCGCTCGCGTCTAGTTGCATGCGTCTCCGCAGCGCAGCCTGGGCGAGGGAGCGTGCCACGTGGGCGCGCTATTTGACAGAAGCAATTCGGCTTTTGGCTCATTCGACTCTAAATCAAATGCATAATTAGTGTCTCAGCGACCGCTAATTAATCAGCTAATATTAATAATAATATCTGGGGCATTACGTCTCAAAACCACGATATGATTATGAGAGACGCCGTAGTGGAGGGCTCCGGAAATTTTGACCATCTGGTGTTCTTTGACGTGCGCTGACATCGCACAGCACACGGGCCTCTACCATTTCGCCTCCATCGAAATGCGACCGCCGCGGCCGGGATGGAACCCGCGACCTTCGGGTCAGCAGCCAAGCACCGTAGCCACTGTTCCACCGAGGCAAACAATCAGATAATATTAATCAAATAATTATAAGACATAATTATTTCGTTATTTTGTTCACTGCTCATCGGTCCTATTTTTATTTTGATGAGATAACCTGCTATAAAAATTTTCACATGTCTTAAACAGCATCGTACTGCATTGCTAGCTGGCAAATCTGAAAAAAAAAAAAAAAAAACGAAAGAAAAAATGGATTGTGCAGAAGTGCTAAAAAAAACAAACCCGGCTCTGGAAGGGTAAAGGGCGCTCTCGTGTAGTTGCGTAACGATGGCACACACCAAAATAAATAAAATAAAGGCTAGGGCAGCTTTGTTCTGGTGGTGCCATGCCTGAAGGAAGTGCGGAGCTCGGCAGCCTTCTTTGTTTCTTTTTAGTTTGCCCTTTGTTTCGATTTATTTCTATCTTTCTTCCTATTTTTTCTTTCTCTCTCTATTTATAGCTCGCTTCCTCTTTCAATTTTTGTACGTGGTTTGTGTTGTCGTGTTTCCCTAGCCATTGTAATAATGCCTGCCCTTAATATCACCATCAAGGCGATCGAAGAACAAGAGGAAGAAGACTTCTTTTTGGCGCGAGCGCTTTGAATATGCTACACACTTGAAAAAAATAAGAGTCAAAAAGGGAGGCACGTCTACCTGACTCTCTGTGGCCGCCGATGACTACTTTTTTCCTAAGGGTAGTCACAATACTCTGCTCGGCACTCATGATTGAAATAGACAGTGATGGACATACATGTACAGCGTGGTTTGTCAAAAAAGACAAATTCACTGGCTGCGGCCAAGATACAGCTCGATCGTTTTACTCGTGCAGAAAATGGTATACCGAAAACTATCGGTGTAGAATATGCGACGGTAAAATGCGGAAGCACGCACGTATTGTGTCACGGCTTTAGGTACGATCTTTCAGAAAGAGCGCGTCGAAACGTCAGCAAATACGCAGGGTTCTTCAATATTGAAAGTTTTGCCCTTTAAGCGAAATATTTACACTTATGGCAATGTTTTACTATGGCAGCGCTGGCAAATTTAGGAATATTTCAACGTTTGCATGTTAGGTTTCTTTATTCCTACGCTTCCATGTATAGCAGAAAACATAACGCTTACAAATGAAATGAGCATGCATGGTGCTGCATGCACAGGCGATCAAGAACACATCTAGATCGACGACCGTGAAAACATATACCGCAATCTTGTCATGAAAGCGACGCGTTACCCGTCACTTTATAGCGTCTTCTAAATACCGACAACACTACCATACATCTTGCGCACGTGGTTATCGTTTCCGCCCGCCACAGCTAAACTATATATGCAAGAAAGTTTGCGCGGGCCGCCAAGGCGCTTAGCAAACGTTGAGCACTAAGCACGCACAAATGGCCTGATCGCACTCTCGCTAGCCGCCAGGGGGAGCGTATGCACACTCACGGGTGGCTGTTTCTAGAGGTGCACTGAGGCACAGGGGGGAGCCACGTTTCTTTTTGTTGCTGCTCGTTTTCTGACGCCATTTCCGTTTTTCTTTTTCTTCTTTTTTTTGTGTGTGTTGGTGTGGAGCGGCTGCATGTTTCTGAAGTCATTCTCGTTGCTTTCTTTCTTTGTTTTCTTTTTCTCACGCGGCCATGGACAACACTGTGCGTCGCGTGGACTGGCGTGCACTCGACAGCGCCGACGAGCATACACGGGTGCATTTTATCGCTGGTTTGATAACAAATTAGTCTGAGGGGCCGCTGCATGGTCACTTTTATTTGCACTTTGGCTAACTTCCGAGCCAAACTAGATCCGTGTCTGCCCTGATCGCGATCAAAGCTGTCCGCGCGACACCGGTATGGTGTGAAAGCAAGCTCGACGGCACGCAGAATTTCGAGCCGTCATGGTAACGGCTAGTTATGATGGTGAATACGCAGGTCGTTGAAGGCGCACATAATATTTCCAAACATCTTGTCGTGATTAAGCCTCCTGTGTTCCCGAAGAAACTGTCTTGAAAACTGGACGCGCTAGAGCGTTCGCCAGATGTCAACTGGAGTTCAGTAACGAACTCTGGAATGAAACTAGCTGCCACTCGTACGTTAATTCACATGTCCGCCGCGGTGGTATAGCGGTTAGGGTGCTCGGCTGCTGACCTGAAGGTCGCGGGTTCGATCCCGGCCGCGGCGGTCGCATTTCGATGGAGGCGAAATGGTAGAGGCCCGTGTACTGTGCGATGTCAGTGCACGTTAAAGAACACCAGATGGTCGAAATTTCCCGAGCCCTCCACTACGGCGTCTCTCATAATCATATCGTGGTTTTGGGACGTTAAACCCCAGATATTATTATTATTACGTTAATTCACATTCTCCGGCGGAGCCCCTGATTACTGGGTTCTGAGCGCACGACCGTAGAGGAATGTAGCTATGCGCTGAGGAGCTGGAACTTCTGCATCGACTCAGGGCCGACCAGAGGGACCACGATGCGGCGTCAGGTTGAGGCTCGGCCTACCCGTCCCGACGTGGGGGAGCGGTCCGCTGCTCTTCCGCCTTGAGTGAAAGCTTTCCTCATCGGGATCTAAATTGAGTTCTCTGGTTGTCTATCTGCTGGACGAGTTAGCTGGGTGAGTGGTGCATTAGTTAATGCGTGCTGGAGAAGTCAGTATACTTCAACTAGAATGCGTGCAATGTCGACAGCCTCCGGGATAAAGCGTCGGCCGTCGTACCAGTATACAGACATTACTCATTTGTTTTGATATACAGCACGTACTGGAACGGTGGCTGGCAGGCTGGTCGTATGTCGCATCCATTCTTTATCCGTGCGTCGCAGGAACACGGACGGATGTTGCAGGAGCAAAAGCAACAAACCGTGTATCATGGCCGTGCATCATTTTGTTGCCACAGTCAAACAGCTGTCACCACGATAGCTCGAACTTCTGCGTGCCGTCGAGCTAGCTTTCGCACCATAGCAATGTCGCGCGGACACCGTTGATCGCGATCAGGGCAGAGATGGATCCAGTTCGGCTCGGAGGTTAGCCAAATCGCAATGAAAAGTGACAATGCAGCCGCACCTCAGAGTAAGTCGTGATCAGAGCTGCGATCAAATGCGCCCGTGCATGCCCGTCGGCGCTGTCGAGTACACGCCTGTCTACGCTACGCGCAGTGACGTCCCTCCCTGTGCGAGAACAAGAAAACAAAAGAAGAAAGCATTGAGAATGACTTCACAAACATGCAGCCGCTTGTCGCGAAAAAAAAAAAAAAAGAGAGACGGAAATGGCGCCAGGAAACGAACAACGAAAGCAAAGGTAGCTCCGCCCCTGTCCCTCAGTGCACCTCCGGAATGGGAGACGCTACAGTCAACTGGTCCCCCCTCCCACCGCATACCCTCACAGACCCCCACATAGGGTGCGCTTCGCCTCCTGCACATTAATATTATTTATTAGAGGTAAAACTATGCATTAACATGTGTTACATAGAGCCAAAACAAAACCGAAACTGGGCAGACGGCCGTGGAGGCTACGTAATGTCAAAGCCGAAGCCAGCAATACCAGACAGCCATTTTGGCAACGTTAGATGTCATTGTTTGTGATCATGTTTCTGATCCGTGTCGTCGTGGTCGTTCTTTACTGTGATAGAATAGTCGGCGTCGTCAGGCGTGATGGCGAATGATGCTTTTGATTGACTTTCTTTCCCTGCTACGCATTCGTGGCGTAGTATCGTGTCCTCGGCTCGCTTTTGCCATGACTGGCTGACAGAAGCAGTGTCACCGGTGTTCGTGAAAAGGAGCCTCCGGACGGAGAAGTCCCTGCACTAAGCTTCTTTTCGTCGTAACCTTTCCTGAGCAGTATGGCAGCGCATGACGGATCCCAGTGGCGCCGAAAGATGAAGCCAGTGGACGACGCTCCTACGATCGTTGAAGATTTCGGGTGAGTTCTGCTGGCTTCTGCCTACAACAATTTTCTTTGCTTCACACGTAGCTTTCCCTCTTGTATTCGTGATTTGCCAGTCTCGCGGAATTCGCTATAATGTTTCATTGGCTTGGCAACGACGAACACCGCACTGAGCTATCTCGTAGCGGATAACACCGAGTGGCGCGCGCTAATATCGTATTTTCTTATTCCATAGATGCCAGAGAAACATTAAATTTAGAGTTAAAATGGCGGCTGCAAGTCGAGTGACGTGGCATGTAGAGCGGCATTGCACCGTTATATATTAGCTGGGTAAGTAAGCTCGGGTGATTAGTATGAACGTAATACACCCGACAGGAGCGTAGCCAGAAATTTTTTTCGGGGGGGGGGGGTTCAACCATACTTTATGTGTGTTCGTGCGTGCGTTTGTATGTGTCCCTGTATTTATACGCAAGCAAAATTGAAAAATTTCGGGGGGAGTTTGAACCCCCCTAACCCTCCCCCCCCCTCCCCCTTGGCTAAGCCACTGACACCCGACCCCAACATGCCTGACACCCAGTACAATGACTCGTACAACTGTAGAATTTACTTTTTTTTTGTTTGCACGCTGAAGTAGTTTTACAACGTATATACTCTCTGCAAAGTAGAATGAAGTCACGGGTTGCATCACAGGGACAAAATTTTTCCTCCTGTACTTTATTTGCACGGTTGTCATTACAGTGCAGTACATATTTGGACTTCTGTCTTTTTGGCAACTACCTGCTTTTTCACTCATAACGAAACACGCCGACGCTTACACTGCATACACTGGAATTTCCGCGGATAGCGGTAAACATGTAATCTCTGGAGCTGGCGGGATTTCCAGCGTGCGGGACCATGTCGCGGCCGCCGTAAGGGACTGTACACGCGCCATCCGCAAACCCGCATCGCACGTGGCGGCACGCCTGCCGCACGCAAGCGGAGGGCGAAAGAGCGTCGCCGATAGGCTCATTCGCCCTCCGATTGCGTGCGGCAGGGTGTCCCGCCACGTGCCATGCGGGTGTACGGATAACGCATGTACAGTTCCCAAGGCAATTGAGAGCTGGTTTTGGGAAAGGCAGTACAGCAACCCTGACTGACCTCTCTTATGTAACCAAAGTCTGGCTAGCCGTTCACGCTCGTCTTCTCTCTAAAAGGTTCCGTGTGCGCATTGTTATGTCCACTGTCGGCGTAGTTCATTGCTTGAAGTTTGTGAGCACACTGTAATTTAAGACCGGTTAGCTCAGCGGCACGCTGGTAGACGCACCGCGCGCTTTCATCGTTTTCGAGCTAGGCGAGCGCCGCCGTCCTCGTGTCCGGGTGGTTGTCACGGACATTCTCCTCGGTCACCAAGGTGGGCTCCAGCTCGTTAGCTTCCCGACGAAGACCTGCGCCCTCGTCGCGGCTCAAGAAGTGGTGCACGAACCAGAGTCGAGGCTCCGAGTGGGAGAGCTCCTCCACCGTAAAGGGTGAGAGAGTAGCAGGGCCGTTCTTTCTTGAAGAGAGCCAAGAGCGCAAGTGTTTACTGGGTCTAGTGTGGGAGTCCCGAGCGTCACACCACAGTACGCCGAAAGGTGTGTCGCTGTGAAAGCTGTAGCGTTGATTTTCCAGCAAGGCATCTGGGTAAGGCCACAGTGCGGGCGTCTCCGGCGGCCGACTGACGACTGCCCGCCAGGATGGGGAATTCCCCTTGGGAATCAAAGATTCCAACTCTGGCAATTGGTAATCGAAAAAATCCGCTTAGCGTCGCTCTTCGCCTACTTTGAGCCAAGCACCTGCGGCTGATAGTTCGAACCGGAATTAGTGGACGTCCAGCGACGGGCCGTCACCCGGGGACAGCTTGTCGGCCAGAACCGGAGAGCGCAGTTTCACGATGACGTCCGCAGGTGTCCAGCTGTACGCGGTCTGTAGCCGGCAGAGGTTGGCCCTCGCGCCGTCTACGTCGCCTTCTGTCGGCCAAACAAGCAGCCGTCATTCTCGACTAGAGGACAGGGTCATCGAACCTTCGAAATCTGTGCGCTGCGGAGTTGAGTACAGATAGCCTAAGAACTTCATCAGCAGCAACTCCGTTCAGAGAGTTCTCGATGCAAAGTGTGGTACATCCCTGAGCAAGAGGTGCTGTGGAGGCGGGAAAAGTGCGTTATGTCGCCAAGCGTCTCCACCATGATCAACGTGACGCGGAAGAGGTTCGATGAGTGTTTTCTTCGCCGGAAGCTAGGTCAAGCTAGGAAGGGGGGTTTTTCAAAGTTTATTTTTCGTCAGAAATTCAGCGTTGATCGTAGTTCACATTTGAGAAATTCTCGATTATCGGAAATTCAAGGTTTTATTTGCATTCTTCTCAATACTCCAAGATCTGAGATGTGAGAACATGTGTTAGCTGTCTGGAAGGATCGAACGCAGAAACCCATAAGTTCACAACCACAAATACTTGTTGAACAACTAGGTTTTTCCGTAATTAATCATTTAAGCTTGTCTGCGACGCGAGCACCTTTTGCGACGACACGCAGTCGCTTGAGGGCCACTGCGTATCAAGATGTCTCGAGCTCCCGAACGCCCTACACCAGGGGTCAGCAACATGTGGCCCGCGGCAGTGTTATCCAAAAATGGCATTTTCGCTTGTAACCTATGTCTGATTGGAACATTGTAACATGCGCACGGAAAGACGAAAACATGAATTCTAATCTAGTTTTGCGCATTATTATCAATTCGTCGATTTCTTTTCTCTTCGTCTGTAAACCCTCCCCTTCCCCCTTGAAATTGCTGGGTGGCCCCCCCGCCGTGTCGCCTTCATGCAACTTGGCCCTCCGCCTCAAAAGGTTGCTGACTCCTGCGCTACACAATTTGACGCATCTCGCTCCGTGCGTGTCAAGCCCATCGCTAAATGTGCGATGGGTGCGTCCTACCAGATACAGTCGACGTGACGAACGGCTTTATCACGCCGGATATACACAATATGAACCATCAATGCAAAACACATGATCAAAAGACTTTGCATGTTATGCATATAAGTGAAACCTCGGTGATACGAATCTCAAGGGGTAGCGTTTATTATTCGTAGCACCCCAAATTGGTATCCCCAAAAAACCAGCCAGAAACGCATTATCGCCCATTTATTTACGCGGGAAGAAGTCCCGGATGTCCTTTGGACTTTCTTCTTTGTCAAGTCTACTATCAACGAAGCCTGGAACGCAAAAAACTGCACCGACGTGCTTTCACGAACACTCTCCGACGCCACGCCTCATAATGTCTAGGGCACGCATTAGTATTTCGGCCGTCGACGGGGGGCTGCTCACTGGCACTGCAGTGAGCGTCGTCTTCGTCACCTCTGCTCGCCATTTCGAGATGTGATATCGCCACTTCGTTCGCTATTTCGTCGACCGTGCGTAGTCCACAGGGAGCACGTCTCGACGCGGCCAACGCGGCCACTTCGCTGCTTGCCGGCGGCGACCGTTCGCTCATTCGTATCACCCGTACCATTACGTATTACCGTTCGGAACACCCGAAATGTGGTCCATAGTATAATGCACCCTTCAGCCGGGACATCGTACGAATTCGTATCAACCTGAAATTCGTACCAGCCGGGTTCGTATCACCGAGGTTTCACTGTATAAGAATGTTCTTTCCAAAATAAAAATTTTCACTTGCTAGTAAGCGCTCCGTACTGTGTGCTTTCTAAGTCTTGGGGCATATTGCGCTTGTTTCATCATGAACCTATACCAACATGCCCAACTGGCAGTCATCCTAACCCTTTACGGCCTGACCCGCACAAACGTGTGGGTCAATAAAGACGCTCTCGAAACGGCACCTGTTTCAGTTTCGGTTTCATAGCTCTGTGCCGCTGAAGTCAGTGTTTGCGGTAATATATCTGTTTCAGTATTTCAATAATTTAGACACCAGAGGGCGAGTAATCTCACGAAAATGCCGTCTGAGCACGTGCGCCGACAGCAGCTACCTCAGACGGGTAAATCAACGCTCCTTCTTGTTATAAATTTTTTTTCGGGAGTGTATGCATATGAAAGGAATATTAAGACTTAGAAAAACATGTTTCGCTAAAAAATTTACGCGTTCTTACCACACACGCTGTGTACTCCCGCGAGAAAAAGTCACCCGCACGTTTGTGCAGGCTGGGCTTTAGTCTTCGTCAAGTGCACGGCAGAGCGGCGCAGGTTGGCTCGTTCGCGCGTGGTTGCGCCTGCGCATTCTGTTTTTAGATGTGAAGCATCTTATGGCGGAGCTTAATCCGGTGTGCGGCGTGACATCCCTTACTGCGCATGCGCAAACCCTTTCAAAAAAAATAAATAAAAAACCTCCTTTGCCCCTCTCTCTCCTCTAGGCATCCCTCCCCGCGGCAACCACACCCTCACTGCGCATGCGCCTCCTCTCACCCCTCCTACGCTCTCCCCTCTCTCCTCTAGGCATCCCCTGCCCGTGGCATTCACACTCCCACTGCGCATGCGCGTCCCCCCTCTCCTCTCCAACGCTTCGCCCTCTCTCCTCTAGGCATCCCTGCCGGCGGCGTCCACCCTCCCACTGCGCATGCGCGTCCCCTCCTCTCCCTCATTTCCTACGCTCCCCCCATCTCTCGCCTCGCGACGCCGACGCAGGCAGCGTCTGCTAGCGAGTCTTGGTTGAAAAAACCGACTGCTCGCGCTGCACAACCGTTCACTGGCCACTCCGTATATATGGCAATGGATTTCGACCTGCAAGGTGGTGCCGGTGGGAGATTTCTCCTGTGCGTTGTTGAACAATAAAAATTCGCAGCGTGCGCGTTAACTAAAAGCGGACTGCGGGTCTCTGTGTCCAGTCCGAGTCTTCTGTCTCTCATTGCCCATTAGCAGCGATTGGGATGTTCCAGTAGGAAACACCGCTCCATCACTGCGTGCTTTGCGCCTCCCAGGTTTCTCTTCTGCGCAACGCTGCGATGAGCGCCAGCGTCAACGCCGTGGCCAGTGTAAGCGTAAGCGCCCGCTGCTTCACATCTACACATGGTTCCCCCTTAGCGGGAGATGGTGTAATTTTAAGTGCGAATGCACTTTATAAGCGACCCTGAATCCGCCGTCATCCGGGCTCCTCCTCCTCTCCCCTAGCAACGGCGCGAGGAGCGGAGAGGAGCGTCTGTAGCAACGGCGCTGCGACGTCACACCCCACGTGACTGCGCGCGCTCCGCCTCCTCACCGCGGTTTGCGCGGGCGCGCGCCGCTCCCCGCACCGCTCTCCGCGGCGTGACGTCACGGCGCGCTGTGCAGCTGGCGCCTCGCGCCGTGGCTGCGCGCGCCGCGCCGGCACCTCGCACCCTCTCCGCGCCGTGACGTCACGGCGCCATGCAGCTGGCGCGCCTCTCCCCCCCGTTAGGTTTGCACTCACCCTCGACGCGCGCTCTCCCTCGCCTGACAGCTCCCGTGCATTCGCACTTAACCATGTTCACCCTCGGGGAAATGCTTGGGAGTTTTTTTTTTATTGCGAATAGCTTTCTTGACATCTTATTGTCACTTCTTTAGTTGGTGTTTCCTGATGTTTTCTTATATCTGAAGTTAGCGACGCGAAGTGATGTGCGGGAATTGTGATCACCATTTACGCAGAAAATATTAATTTTGTGAATGTGTTGTGACAACATGCATTATATTTCAAAGAATTAGATTTTACATTGCCTATCATATAGAGTTGCAGTATCGCCAGTGAAATTCAAAGGATAATAAATAACATTGAGGGTTAAAATTGCTAAAATTATCTAACTTAGGGAACAAGCTTCTGTGGGCGCTGAATTTCCTTTTTTTTTTCACATGCCGAGATTTTCAAACCAGAGAATGGAGAATGCATAGAAGAGATATTGAGCCTCCTCATGTCTGGCGTCAGAATTGGGTAGAGACCACGTTGACGAATGGACAGAGATTCATATTCGTGGTTCTGGCCAACTTAGTGATGAAAACTGGAGTATGGAAGGCGAGTTTTTCAGCAGTCGCCTCCGTAATAACTGGGTCAGGTGACCAGTCACCCTATCCTGCCAGTTTCTGTGAAATTGATATCTTTTGGAAGAAGACATATTCGGCTGCAAAGCCTCACCTGCTTGGAAGTGGTGAGACGGCCGACGTTCTTGTTCTTGTCAAGACTCCTTTGCCGACTTTCTCACACTAATTTAATGCAAAGATCTTTGAAGTTACGGTGGAAAAAACGGCAGTGTGCCCTACTTGTAGACATAGAACAACTTTGCAAGTAACAGTGCAAAAGATCAAGCAGCTTTAGGTATGGACCTGATCATGGGCTGCATCCGATCTCTGAGGAACTTTGCTCGTCACCAGGCGCCCAAGAATTGAAAGCGGAAAGAAAAATGTGTCACAAGATCAATCCTTAGACAACTTTACTGGAGTATAAAAGGCGCCCGGCATAGCCAAGCGATTAGACTCAGCTATACGTACCATTGGCGATCAGTATACAGCTTGACATCTGCACATCACTGCAGGCTGTCAAGTCTAGCTTCTTGTTCAAGGACGCGTTGTATTAAGTGCAACTTATACCTGTGCCTCACAAGTGATGCACAATACTCTAAAATGTAGCATTCGCAACGCTGACCACGCATTTTTTGCTTTGTCTTAGCCACTATGAATGTATTCCTCGCTGCAGTGAATCACATGAATAAGAGCCCAGCCCGCACATATGTGCGGGTCTGTTTCCTGGGGCAAAAACTCCAATACTTACAGTTTAACCTTTGAAAACCTAATTACAATAGAGCTAACATCAATAATTCTTGAGCAAGTTAGCAATTTTTCAATTATATCTTTCTCGGGTAGGAAAGGGCTAAAGACTTTGCATTCGCCGTGCTGAAATAAAAACTATCCGCATTGCTTAGACTTCATAAGCACCACAGACAGGGCTTCAGGAACAGTGCGTCCATAATCGTACGCAAAAGGGTTGTTTGAACAACGCTGATTACCTGGCCTTCTTACATGTTCTTAGCTGGCCTAGCATACGTCATTCCCATTACATGTTGGCTCCATGAACACCTCTCCGTCTGCAGTGAGGTCTTCCTCTTAGTAGGGGCCGCGGTATATAGACGCATATTAACCCTTTCAGTCCCAGTGATTCCATTTGGAATCATAAATTATGTAGGTCAGTCAGCAAGCATCTGGTAAAGATAAAGCGTTGTTCTTCCTCAAGAGCCCGTATTTAGCATCTGCCCTACATGTGGTGTCAACATGGTACACACAATACAGCGAGGTCACGTCTGAACGACGAAATTACAGAAGCGGTCGTGCTGTTCGCGCATTTCGCTGAGGCAGCGTCTTCTTTCACCGTGCAGAGATAGGGCATTTATTTTTGTTCTGCGCCAGAAATTTGAATTTTGGCTATTGGACATTATGCTATCCTATCTAGATAACATTTTAAGTAATAAATGAACTGAAAATTATGGAATTATTATTAAATAATAATTATTTATTAAATTAATTGGCACATTAATTACTCTTCACTGAAAAGTGTGAACAAAGAGTTTTTCAGTTTTTTTGGACTACCACGATCATGTGCATCTCCAAATGTGAAAACTAGTTGCTTACATTGAAAATAGTTAACTAGGGACTGAAAGGGTTAAGTGCTTTAAGCGAGGCCCACCTTTCAAGCGAATCGTGTCTTGACTGCCTCAGATGCTCGGGTTCGAGAAAACGCTCCTCAGCCGCAGTTCGCGCGCGCCAAAGCAATGCAAATGAAGCAATTGAGTCATAGTTTCACCTCAAGGCGAAGCAAGCAATCAGATAGCAAGAAATTTTAATGCCACACGAAGAAGACAAGCAGCTCTAAAGGTGTAGTGCGCCGCGCCAACACAAAGAAATACATTTGAAAACAACGCAGAGGTGTACACAGGACGAGCGCAAACTAATAACTGTCACTGCTGTTACTTTGTGCTTGAGCCGCTCGATGCACGTGTCGACTACGCTCAACCGAACGGATTTAAGCAATTTTTTAACACTGCGGTGCGTTGTGTGACCTCTCTGCGTCTCGTGCCATATGGTGGTGTTGAACTCAGTGTGTACCCGGCATTCCACTTCGTGAGTTAGAGGTGCAGAATGCAGAATTTTAGTGTGCGTCTCAAGGGCAGTTGTGAAACAGAAAAAAAAAAAAATCTAGATGTGTTGCTTCAAAGCAAGCCCGTCGCGCCATCTTGCGGGTGACAACGAACACCCTGAAGGACATCTGAGATCTGCGTGCAGCCAGCACTAAATGGTGCTTATGAACAGCTCGCTGTTAGTAGGTGGAGGAGGCTTTGCGCGTGGTAGAGTTGTCTAACGCGAGGCGCAGAGTTGCGAGGTGACGCAGGTTGGAATCCCCCGTCAAGGAATTCGGAAAATTTTTCGCCTGATTGGTTTTTATGTTTTTTTCATGTATATATACACACACATATTCATATACGCAACTTGACAGCGACGACAAAAGTCCATATAATTCTTATCGTTAGACTTGGACTTGCCCATCCGCCTTGCTAGCAGGTTGTCGGCGTCCGGATTTCTGGCTCGCAGTTCTTGTAGAAGCTCTTCTTCCGTTTTATCCCAAAAAAACGTTGGATATCACGCCTCGCACAGCGTCCGCTGCAGGGGCTATGTACGCTGCCAGCACGTACGCCTTTGCGTTTAAGGTGATGCTTCTTATTTTACCCAGCTTTAGTGCAGTTTCCTGGTTAGTGGTTGCTACTGTGCACGTATTGGTCGTTGGGTGTACGCGTATTTGCACGTCTGCGTCCACCGGTATCTCCGCTGTTGCGCAAAGGCATCGGAGTAGCAGCTGCGGCTGTATGTTCGGCATGAAGAGGCCTCCCTGTGAGCGGAAAATCACCTTTATACAATGCTGCGGAAGTGGAGTCATTTGCCGACTTTTGCGCGTCACTTGCTGCGTTGCACGCAGCTGCACGGGATTCGGGCGGTACGTCGGACGCCACGGCGACGCGTCAAGCGTTTCGGTGCGTTCCTGCGGCGCTTTCTGTTTTTCGCTCACTTCGGGTAGATCCTTCATGCGCGCTTTTGACCGGGACTTGCCGTGATAGGTGCCAATGATCGTCGTCCAGTCTGCTGCATCGTAGTCTTCCTCCCGGAGTGTAGTTCCTTCGACTTGTACAACATCCATCGTCGGTGTGCCGCTGCGCTAGGCCTCGCGCTTGGCTGAGCGCGGCCTCTACGGCCTGCCGGTCTCCCCAATAAGTCGGGCTGGTTCGGCGCAAGGATAACCAAACTTGGTGGGTGGCCTCCGCTCACCTTCCGGTAGCGTATCACTAAAATTGGTGAACCTTGCTGCTGACCTACCAAAGCGCCCGCATCGGTTTTGCGGACCCGATGTAAGATGCATCCGCACCCGCCAACGACGAGACGCTCTCTCCTTCCGTCGCTGACAGTCTTTGCACTTCCTTACGTAGAGAGCGACGTCGGCGGCAAGGCGCGGCCAGTAGTACTTTTCCTGTACTCGGGAGAGCGTGCGGGAAACTCCGAAAGTTCCAGCCATCGGGTCGCCGTGTAGAGCCTAGAGGCCTAGAGGACTTCTGGTTGCAATGCTGAACGCACTACGAAAACGTAGTTGGCTGGAATTGGCGAGGCATTTTTTTCTTTATGTGAACGCCGTTTCGCAAGAAAAAAGACGCCAGTCCTCTCTTGAATACCTTCGCAACAGTGGCGGTCTTGCCTTCGAGGTACTCCACAAGGCCCTTGAGTTCTGGGTCGAGGCTCGCTGTCGTTCGGCGAAGTCGTCGGCACTTATGGTTCCCAAGTTGAAGTCATCCTGCTGCTCGTCCTGCGGCGTCTGCTCGACGAGGGCGCGAGAGAAGCAGTAGGCGTCAGAGTGTTTTCGTCCGGACTTGTAAACGACGGTGATGTCGAATTCTTCAAGCCTTAGACTCCATTTTGCGAGACGACCTGAAGGGTCCTTCAAGTTAGCTAGCCAACACAAGACGTGGTGGTCGCTCACCGCTTTGAAGGGCCTGCTTAGAGACAGGGGCGAAACTTTGACGTAGCCCAGATGATGCCGAGGCACTCCTTTTCTCTGGTGGAATAGTTGGCCTCTGCCTTGGATAGCGACCGGCTAGCATAACTGATAACCCTTTCCAGTCCATCCGTCCTCTGCTCAAGGACGGCGCCGAGCCCTACGCTGCTTGCGGTGGTGTGCACTTCTGTGTCGGCGTGCTCGTAGAAATGCGCAAGTAACAAAGGCCTTTGCAGGCATCGTTTTAGTTCTTGAAATGTTTCCTCCTGCGGCATTTCCCACTTGAAATCGACGTCGGTCCTGGTAAGGTTAGTGAGTGATTCGGCGATGCGGGCAAAGTTGTTGACGAACCGCCCGTAATACCCGCACAGGTCGAGAAATCGACGCACGGCCTTCTTGTTTTAGCGATGTACAAATCTACGAATAGCAAGACGCTGCAATTCACAAGAGAAGAAAAAGCGTTTACAAGAAAGGTTAAATTTAGGCGTAGTTTTTATTTCCATAGGCACAGTGTTCCGCGCTACAGCTATGAAGAATTCCAATTATCGTAGGGCCTAAACATTGTTTCATGCAGGAAGATTTAAGTTTAATTGACTTGTTTGCCTGTGGCTTGCACACGGAAATTTGAATATGGTGTAGGGTAGTGGAAAAGTAGCAAGTAAGCCTACACTTTCTTAGTGCCGTAAATGAGAATATGATGTTCATTGCATATAATTCCACTGGTGTAATAAACGGGGGGAGAATGTGATTATTTAAAGTACGGTTTTGTAACTGCAGTATAGGTGTAAAATAATTTTTCTGTGTTATGCCCGAAGAATCAGAGCAATAACCGAAATGTGTATGATACAGAGAAACGTATATGCAACGAAGTAAGGAACGAGGGAAATGTGGCCGGGAACGGACCAGTGCATAACAGCTTAAGCCAGTTTTCTACACACAGCGTTGGTCTGGTCTTTCCAATGCCAGTGATGGTCAAAAACAAGTGCTTAGTATTTAATGTGTGAACCTATTTAGAGTTTGGTTGGCCAGAGAAATATTGAGGCTTCTGTAATTCAATATTTCCCTGCTTGAGTGAAATATGACGCATAAAGTTTTCTCAGTATTTATGGCTAGCCTGTTCTTTGTAAACTACTTATTTATTATTGCCAATTCTTTCGATATAACGTCTTGCAATGACTAAAGGGCATCACCTCAGTAATGTAACGCTGTGTTATCACCATCTTTTAAACTTCTGTGAACTTAAGAACGAGAGGTAGATATTTCACGTATAAGGAAAAGGGAATGGGGCCCAGAACCGACCGTTGTGGTATTCCGCATTTGAGATCTGTGAAAGTTGAGCGATATTTCTGAATTACTACTTGCTGTCTACATGCGTGGAAATAGCTCTGGATGAAAGGAAGTGCACAAATTAAACTTTATTGGGCGACCAGGCGCGCGCTCTTTTCGTCGAGAGTTCGGTGAGTTCTTCATTCCAGGTAGCCGCGGCCTGTATCCGACGGGCAAGCCCTTTCCACCAGCCGGAGCTGGTCCTCGGTGTTTATTGACGTCAGCAACGACTCCCACTGGTCTTCTGGATTATTTTATGCGCTCTGCTCGTTTATGGGCGGGATAGTTGTTTTGATCTGACATCCCCACACCACGTGGTACAGGGTGTTTGCTAAGTTCGGGAGTATAAACTGGTGAGGATGTAGATGCGGTCACTGACCAACTCAGGGTGGAAAACACAGAGAGGTTTCGGAACCCATACGGCTTCCTTGTTTCCACTAAGCAAGCAAGAGCCCATGTCGTTTTTATGTTAGCATAAAAAAATTACACCATCTCCCGCTAAAGGGAACCATGTGTAGATGTGAAGCAGCGGGCGCTGACGCATACACTGGCGGCGGCGTTGACGCTGGCGCTCATCGCAGCGTTGCGCAGGAGACAAAACTGGGGAGGCGCAAAGCACGCAGTGATGGAGCGGTGTTTCCTACTGGAACATGCCAATCGCTGCTAATGGGCAATGAGAGACATAAGACTCCGACTGGACACAGAGACCCGCAGTCCGCTTTTAGTTAACGCGCACGCTGCCAATTTTTATTGTTCAACAACGCACAGGAGAAAAAATTGAAGGACACTTTGTACATTCCAAAGTGTGTTCGGCGAAATCGTGTGGCCATTCCACTGATTATGCCATGTCTTTTAGATGTGAAGCATCTTATGGCGAAGCTTAATCCGGTGGTGGCGGTGGTGGTGGTGGTGGTGTGCCGCGTGCCCACCCTTACTGCGCATGCGCAAACCCTTTAAAAAAATAAAAATATAAAAACCTCCTCTCCCCCTCTCTCTCCTTAGGCATACCTCCCCTCGGCAACCACACCCCTCACTGCGCATGCGCCTCCCCTCCCCTCTCCCCCTCTTACACTCCCCCCCCACTCTCCTCTAGGCATCCCTGCCCGCGGCGTCTACACTCCCACTGTGCATGCGCGTCCCCCCTCTCCCTCCTCTCCTACGCTCCCCCCCTCTCTCCTCTACGCATCCCTGCGAACGGCGTTCACACTCCCACTGCGCATGCGTGTCACGCCCTCTCTCTCCTCTTCTACGCTCCCCCCCGTCTCGCCTCGCGACGCCGACGCAGGCAGCGTCTGCTAGCGAGTTTCTTGGTTGAAAAAACGGACTGCTCGCGCTGCACAACCGTTCACTGGCCACCCCGTATATATGGCAATGGATCTTAACCTCCAAGGTAGTGCCGGTGGGAGATTTCTCCTGTGCGTTGTTGAACAATAAAAATTCGCAGTGTGCGCGTTAACTAAAAGCGGACTGCGGGTCTCTGTGTCCAGTCGGAGTCTTCTGTCTCTCATTGCCTATTAGCAGCGATTGCCATGTTCCAGTAGGAAACACTGCTCCATCACTGCCTGCTTTGCGCCTCCCCAGTTTTCTCTCCTGCGCAACGCTGCGATGAGCGCCAGCGTCAACGCCGCCGCCAGTGTAAGCGTTAGCGCCCGCTGCATCACATCTACACATGGTTCCCTTTAGCGGGTGATGGTGTAATTTTTTCTTTTACACTCTCAGTGGGATAAGACACAAACCGAATGGGTGCGTGTTTTCTTCTTTAATTTTTTACCGCGAATCGCAGCGAGACGCGAGACTCATCTTCCTCCGGCCGCATGCGTTAGTATTTTCTCGCGCTTTGCGCATCGTGCAAACGCCATCCGCGTTCCAGCTCTTAAATTGACGGACCCTTCGTAAATTGGAAAGTGTATTCCGTGAGCGCCTGGGTCCATTGAGACGGCGTCCGTCAGAATGATTGCAAACTCTGGGCACAGCGACGCTACGCAAGCAAAGCGCGAACGCTATAGAGTCCGACGCGACCGGCGTTCCGTCTGCGCATCCCGGCGGCCACCTGGCTCCGTGCCAGAGCTCGGACGGACGGACGGGCGGGCGGGCGGACGGACGGACAGACGGATGGATGGATGGACGGACGGATGAACAGACAGACAGACGGACGGACGCCGGACGGAGGTCGCACGGACACCGGACGGACGTGAGCATGAGGCATTAAAGGCTTTCGTCTTAAATATTACACCATCTCGCGCTAAAGGGAACGATGTGTAGATGCGAAGCAGCGGGCGCTAACGCTTACACTGGCGGCGGCGTTGACGCTGGCGCTCATCGCAGCGTTGCACAGGAGAGAAACCTGGGGGGCACAAAGTACGCAGTAATGGACCGGTGTTTCCTACTGGAACATCCCAATCGCTGCTAATGGGCAATGAGAGACAGAAGACTCGGACTGGACACAGAGACCCGCAGTCCGCTTTTAGTTAACGCGCACGCTGCGAATTTTAGATGTGAAGCATCTTATGGCGAAGCTTAATGCGGTGGTGTGCCGGCGTGACCACCCGTACCGCGCATGCGCAAACCTTTAAAAAAAATAAAAATAAAAAACCTCCTCTCCCCATTGCCATATATACGGGGTGGCCAGTGAACGGTTGTGCAGCGCGAGCAGTCGGTTTTTTCAACCAAGAAACTCGCTGGCAGATGCTGCCTGCGTCGGCGTCGCGAGGCGAGAGAGGGGGGAGTGTAGGAGAGGGGACGACGCGCATGCGCAGTGGGGTTGTGGACGCCGCGGGCAGGGATGCCTAGAGGAGAGAGGGGGAGCGTAGGAGAGGAGAAATGGGGAGCGTAGGAGGGGAGAGAGGGAGGGGACGCGCATGCGCAGTGAGGGTGGGTCCTCCGCGGGGAGGGATGCCTAGAGGAGAGAGAGGTGGAGAAGCGGTTCTTTATTTTTATATTTTTTAATGGGTTGGCGCATGCGCAGTGGGGGTGTGGACGGACGGATGGACGCCGGACAAACGGACGGACAGACGGACGGACGGACACCGGACGGACGTGAGCATGAGACATTAAAGGCTTTCGCCTTAATATCCCACCGGCACCACCTTGGAGGTCAAGATCCAGTGCCATATAAACGGGGTGGCCAGTGAACGGTTGTGCAGCGCGAGCAGTCGGTTTTTAAATGCGAAGCATTTCTTAGCGAACTTCGGCGACTTTGAGCGTATCTATCTATCTATCTATCTATCTATCTATCTATCTATCTATCTATCTATCTATCTATCTATCTATCTATCTATCTATCTATCTATCTATCTATCTATCTATCTATCTATCTATCTATCTATCTATCTATCTATCTATCTATCTATCTAGCCCCCTACGACTTTGTGCTGTTTTGGCCGTATCGTTAATGGGATTTATACCGAAATTGGTATCGCAAAACATGACTGTATGACAAACATGAATGATTGGCCATAACATGAAAATCATGACTAACTTGTCATGAAAAGCGTGATTTACATGCCATGGTCCTAGTGCTCCTGATGCCGTTTTCTTAACTTGATATATCCAAAAATTGGTACGATGAGACATTTCTGCATGACCAATATAAATGATAGGTGGTATTATGAAATTCATGAACTGCATGTCATGTGCAACATGATTTACATGCCACGCTCATGGCGCTCTGACCGCCGTTTCGCTAGCTTCATATACACCAAATTCGGTATTGCGTGACGTGACTGTACGACGAACATATGGAAATCATGACATGTCATGTGAAACATGACATTGCATGCCCCGCTCATTACACTCTCATGGCCGTTTAGCTAGCTTGATATACACCAAATTTCGTATTGAGTGACGCGACTGTATGACGAGCATAAATTACAAGTGGTGACATGGAAATCATGACATGTGCAACATGACTTGCATGCCACGCTCATGGTACTTCCTTGCCGTTTCGCTAGCTTGATATACACCAAATTTGGTATTCATTGACGTGATTGTATGACGAGCATAAATGACAAGTGGTAATATAAAAATCTTGACATGTCACGTGCAACATGACTTGCATGCCACGCTCCTGACACTTTCGTGGCCGTTTCGCTAGCTTGATATGCACCAAATTTTTTTAGGCGAAAGCCTTTAATGTCTCGTGCTCACGTCCGTCCGTCCTTCTAGCCGTGCCTTGGCATGGTGCCAGCTGGGCGCCGGGGCGCGCAAACGGACGACGGTCGCGTTGGACTCTACACCGCTCGCGCTTTGCTTGCGTAGCGTTGTTGTGCCCGGCGTCTCTAATCATACAAGGAGGGAGACGCGCGCATCACGTTCCATTCTGACCGACCCCGTCTCATTGGGCAGAGGCGTTCGAGGAAAACACTTTGGAATTAGGGAGTTTTGGAATAGCGTACGCAAAGTTTGCGGGCGTAGCGTTGCGGGCGTCACTTAACGGGAGCCCGCAAGAGGTGAGCGTACGACGCATGCACCGCAACGCCCGCAAGCTTTGCATACGCTGTTCGAAAACTCCTTATTGACAAAGTGTCCGTCAGTTTAAACGCTGGAACGCGGATGGCGTCTGCACGATGCGCAAAGCGCGAGAATACGAACGCATGCCAAGCGGAGGCAGATTAGGCTCGCGTCTCTGCGATTCGAGGTAAAAAATTAAGCGAACATAAGTGGCAGGTGGTAACATGAAAATCTTGGCATGCATGTCATCTACAGTGCCATTTACATTCCACGCTCATGGTGCGCTTGCGTCCAGTTCGCTAGTTTGATATACACCAAAATTTGTATTGCGCGACGTGACTGTATGATGAACACAATTGACAGGTCCTAACATGTAAATAATGACATGCATATTATGTACAGCATGATTTGCTTCTTGCTGGCTGCTTCGCATTACATCGATTCCCCCAGTGCGTGGGATCTGCTGGTTTTTTCAACCAAGAAACTCGCTAGCAGACGCTGCCTGCGTCGGCGTCGCGAGGCGAGAGAGGGGGGGGTGCAGGAGAGGAGATAGAGGGGGGACGCGCATGCGCAGGGGGGGTGTGGTCGCCGCGGGCAGAGATGCCTAGAGGAGAGAGGGGGGGAGCGTAGGAGGGGAGAGAGGGAGGGGACGCGCATGCGCAGTGAGAGTGTGGTCGCCGCGGGGAGGGGATGCCTAGAGGAGAGAAATGGGGAGAGGAGGTTTTTATCTTTATTTTTTTAAAGGGTTTGCGCATGCGCAGTAAGGGTGGACGGCCGCAGACCACCGCCAACACCACCACCACCACCACCACCGCCACCACTACCGATTGAACTTCGCCATCAGACGCTTCGCATCTAAAACACCACTTTCGCGTAAATATTTCCCGTAAAGTTTTCCCTGGAGGGTCGCCTTTATCACAGCGCCCTTATACAACATATGCCACGAAAACCAAAACTTATAATAAATTGTATTTGCATTTCCCGTGCTTGAATAGAAACTGTGTGGATTCCTTGGACATCAAAAGCATCACACAGCATCAGAAGCAGTGCATCCACAATTGTACACTAAAGAGTTATTTGAACAACGCTTATTGCCAGCGCTTCTCACATGTCCGTAACAGCCCTAGCATACATCATTGCCCAAGAGACGTTGGCTCCACGAGCAGTCCAACCCGTCGAAATTCCCACACGCAGTGCTCCTACGCAAGCGGTACCGAAACTCTCCTTCACTCTCGGCCACTTGGAAAACTAAAAAATTGGGGGGACCCTTTAGCTTCGCCTTTAAGAGTTGAACGCGATAGCGATATCCCGTCCCTAGTGCGTACTTCAATCACTTAGTGCATACTATGTAATGGGTAGTATGCTTTGAAGCAGGAGAAATTATGCGCGGCAAATGTGGGAAATTTTTTCGAAATTGCTATGCACCCACTACGTGGTGTTAAGGGAATACGCGCAGTAAGGTGTGTGTCGTTTGAAATGGGTGGCTGGCTTTAAACTATGAAATCGTTATGATAGTCACATATTCTGACGCCCGATGGCAATGCACGCTTGTACCACGCAATATTCCTGGGATATTACATGTTATAATGCGACCCCTATATAAAGGACGCTTGCGTTTGCGAAGCATGGAAGTTATTTTCAATGCATTTCCAAGCAGAGGAAGTTATTTTCACAGTATTTACAAGCAGAGGCATGGCTGTGTGGTAGAAGACCTGCTTGCCACGTAGACGACCCGGCTTCGATCCTCACTCGGACCCGAAAATTTTTATTATTTATTTTATTTGCATCTTTCTCGATTTTTCGGTCACGTACAAGATGATGATTTTTCGCTCACAACCAACGACGCCGACGGCGACGCTGGAATTTCTGCGAAACGAGCTCCTTTAACGCTATCGCGTTAAAACTAGCAGTTGTTCGTTGAGCTGTGCACGGGCCGAATTTTCCAGCCGGAGCCCGGCCCGGGCCCGCTGTGGCTGCGTCGAAGGCCCGCCGGAGCCCGACACTAGAGGGTTGCGAGCCCGCCCGGCCCGGCCCGACGTACAAAAACAAAAGCCCGGACCCGACCCGGTCCGGCCTGACATTATAAAGGTTTGGTGAGGAGCCAAGGCGTTTTCTCACAATGTGGCATTTTAATGCTATAGCGTTAAATAGCTCGTTTTGCAGAATTTCCGGCGTCGGAAATTCTGCAACTATGAACGGACAAGATGATTATTCGCTCTCACACTTGGCGATGCTTACACATCGCCAAGTGTGAGAGCGAAATAATCATCTTGTCCGCAAATAAAATCATCTTGTGCGCAAATAAAATAAATAATAAAAATTTCCGGGTCCGTCTGAGGATCGAACTGAGGCCGTCTGCGTGGCAAGCAGGTGTTCTACCACACAGCCACACTTCTGCTTGGAATTACATTGAAAATAACCTCCTCTGCTTGGAAATGCAGTGAAAATAAATTTTGTGCTTTACAAATACACGCGTCCTGTATACTGGCGTCACAATACAACATGTAACACCGCAGTAATATTGCGTAGTGCAAGCGTACATTGGTATCGAGCGTCAGAACGTGATTGTGGTTCAAAGTCGGCTGGCCACCCATTACAAAAGGCACACATGTTACTGCGCCTATTCCCTTAAGACGACGTAATGGGTACATAGTAATTTCAAAAACATTTCCCGCGCGTAATTGCTCGTGGTTTAAAGCATAATACCCATTATATAGTGTGCACTAAGTGATTGAAGGACGTGCTAGAGAGAAGATATCGCTTTCGCGTTCAACTCTCAAAGGCGAAGCTTAAGGGTCCCAAAATTTTATTTAACGTATCAAAGTGAAACATCAGCCAACGACATGTGACAGTCACTATATGCAACGATTACAAGTTGTCGTGTAAAAAAATGCCCCCCACCTCCCCGAGGGGAATCGTGAGGAAATGCGAATGCATTTCGCGCACGCTTCACTCCATTTATATATGGTGGTTGTGGTTCGAAGAAGGAAAATGCGCCTAATTTCTGCAGCCCGGTCGGGCCTTCTACAATTATCGTTGCCGGGTTGTGGTCGAACCACAGGCGGTCACAGACGTCGCAGCCGAAGCCAAAGTGCCGCTGGAGAAACTCTCGCCGAAAGCGGGCGTTCGCCCCGGCCAACGCGCTCCCGCAATCATCACGTCGAGCTTGCAGCAACGCCGCTTCTTCGGCGCGGCGTTGCTGCAAGCGTTTGACATCGCGAGCTAACTCGGCGGCGTGGTTTGCAGGATCCGCCCGCCACCGGCGCTTGCATTCCCGTTCGCATTTTAGCGCGGCTTGAAAGACTGCCGGATCGTCGGTACGCAGTTGCTGCCGGCACTCGGCCTCGCGGGCCTGTTCTTGTGCCCGGACTGCAGCATCGGCCCGGCGAATGCGAGCTCTCTCACGTTTCCACTGTCGGCGCTCTTCTGAAGTTGTCCGCTGTTCGGGAGTTCGTAGGATCCGTGGCTTACCCATGTGGAAGCTCTCAGTCGAAACTGATGCGTGCGCGCGCGGCGCCACGCGCCACGGCTGCGACGGGATGGACGACGTCACTCACGGCCCAGCCAATGGCGCGCGAGCTTGGGTACGACGCTCAGAACGACGTAACTGATAGCGCAGCCAATGGAGACCACTCGGAACACAGATGCCGAGCGGTTTTTCGTTTCTCCTAGCCATATACAGCTTTCGCTGTAAAAATCCGCTTAGCGTCACTCTTCGCCTACTTTGACCCAAGCACCGGCGGCTGATAGTTCGCACCGGAATTAGTGGACGCCCAGCGAAGGGCCGTTATCCGGAAACAGCTTGTCGGCCAGAACCCAAGAGCGCAGTATTGCGATTACGTCCGCAGCTGTCCAGCTGTACGCGGTCTGTAGCCGGCAAAGGTTGGCTCTCGCGCCGTCTACGTCACCTTTCACCTTCTGTGGCCCAAACAAGTAGCCGTCATTCTCGACTAGAGGATAGGGTCATAGAACTTTTGAAGTCTCTGCGCTGTTGGAGTTGAGTACAGATAGCCAGAAGAAACTCAGAAGCATCAACTCCGTTCAGACAGTTGTCTATAGAAAGTGTGGTACATCCCTGAGCAAGAGGTGCTGTGGAGCTGGGACAAGTGCGACATGTCGCCAAGTCTCTCCGCCATGCTCAAAGTGATGCTGAAGAGCTTCGATGAATGCTTTCTTCATCGGAAGCTAGGTGAAGCCATTAAGGGTATTTTGAAAAGAAACTTGCAAAATACCCTTCTCTCTAAAAAGCTCTAAAAATAAACGAAGCCTGGCATCCCATTGTCCGCCGTAGCCAGATGACGATGGCGCTGATGACGATGAAGAATAAGAGCGTTCCAGACTACACATTCTCTTTTTGCCATCACGGCACTGCACATGGAATGTACCCACTATGGTGAGCTCGCACAGATGGCCAACATCAGGAACGAGCAGTCCCGCGCCACCGCCATCGCCTTTCTGCAGCGGGAGTTTGCCGCCGACGATTATCACAGAGAGTACGCCGTTTGCTCTACGTGCAAACATTCGTTGGTGGCGGGCAAAGTCCGCGCAATGAGCGTGACGTACAGCTGCCGCTACCCGCAGAAACCGAATCACCTGCCCGAGCTCAAGCTGGTGGAGGAACAGGTGATCGCTCCGCGTTTGCCCTTTATGAGCATCAGGCTGCTAACGCTACTAACATATGAGGGAAACGTGCGTAGACATCGCCTTCTCAAACCTTAAACTACAATCTTTGCAGAAAGATCTGTTAACTTTATACTTTACGGACCACAAGGCCGGGATACTCAAGGGGAAACGTTCTCCGGAGCTTAACGTCATCTACGCTAATGAATAAATAGCAACTTTACATAACTCCATGGCTGCTTCGCATACTACTCAGGGTTCTCTTACAGGAAATATGCGCGATTTTTTCGGCAGAAATTCGGCGTTGATCGTAGTTCACACTTCGAATATTTTCGATATTCGAAAATTCTGTTTTTTTTGCATTATTCACAATACTCCAAGATCTGAGATGTGAGAAGATGTTTTAGCTGTCTGGAAGGATCGAACGCACAAACCAATAAGTGCACAACCACAAATGCTTGAGTACTAAAATCTAGGTTTGTGCGTATTATAGTAAACTTTAGGCTTGGTGTATTAGGCTTGGCGGCGATTGCCTATCAAGATGCCTTGAGCTCCCGAACGCCCTACATTAGGGTTCGGCAACAGTGGCCTGCGGAGCACTATTATGCGGCCCCTGGCATGACTTGAACCCGCTGCCCGTTCTTCCCTCACCTAAAGTCGAGATGGCAGTTTCGACCAAAAATGGCACTTTCGCTTGTAACCAATGTCTTATTGGAACATTGTGACATGCGCACGGAAAGAAGAAAACATGAATTCTAATCAAGTTTTGCACATTATTGTCAATTCGTCGAATGTTTTCTCTTCGTCTGTAAAGCCTCCCCCCCCTTCAAATTGCCGGAAGCTCCCCGCCGTGTCGGCCTCATGCAACTTGGCCCTCCGCCTGAAAAGGTTCAAGTAGAAGCCACAGATGTGGCTGTTTCGCGAAGAATTAACGTGCAAAGGGGTCAAGGGGAGCGCTCCCCTTGACCCCTTCCCACGTTATTTCTTCGCGCGAAACAACCACATCTGTGGCTTCTACTTTAACATGAACCGACTAGCCCAGCAACGTGTACTGCTGAAAAGGTTGCCGACTCCTACGCTACACAATTTGACGCCTCTCGCTCCGTGCCCGTCAAGCCAGTTGCTAAATGTGCGATGGATGCGTCCTACCAGATACAGTCGACTTGAGGTAAGTTTTATATCGGAAGAGCCGGCACATGTATGAATGAACGCTTAGAAGAAGTACTGAATATTTCCCTGAATCTTTCATCGAGGAACGGCTTTATCACGCCGAATTAATACAATATGAACCATCAATGCATCATAAAATGACTGCATTCGCCGTCTTTGAATAGAAACTGCGCGCATTGCTTAGACTGTATAAGCACCACAGGGCCTCAGGAACAGTGCGTCCATAATCCTACGCAAACGGGTTGTTTCAACAAGGCTGATTACCTGGCCTTCTTTACATGTCCTTAGCTGGACTAGCATACGTCATTGCCCATGCCAGGTTGGCGCCATGAACACGTCGTCTCCAACCATGTCTCGGACATGCGTATCTTTCTGCGAAACTCGGTGTTCTTACGTACACGGTAATAAAACTTCCTCTTAGAACACTTTTCTCCAACATGCGGATCTTTCTGCGAAACTCAGTGTTGTTACGTACACGGCACTAAAACTTCCTCTTAGTAGGGGCCGCGGACTATAGACGCATATTAAGTGTTTAACCCCTTCATTAGCAATGGCTACGTTTGTGTACGCAACTTGTTTGTGCTAGTTGTGTGAACTTGTAGCCGAATGAGAGCAAGATACATAGCTCATTAGATTTATTGAACCTTCGGCGTAGTCAATATGACTTAACCTCAGTGTGCTGCGTACGGCTGTAACCGATCGCTTTGCTGAAAAGCACTACGATGTTCGACGGGTCGTTCGACGCGCCGCATTCCACAACCAAAGTGAAAAGTATGGCTTTTCTTTTCTCAACAGGAATGCAACCAAAAGCTAACTGCACACACATTAGGAGCCTATGATTTCACTCTTTCTACCGCACAATGGAACCTGAGAGACAGCTGAATTATGAAATATTTGACTTCATGCCAATTACAATCAATGACACAGACTAAAGAAAAACAGGACATCACTTCATTTTTTTCTTGAAATGTAAGATTGAGTGCCTTGCAATTATGGTATGTGAATTTGACGCATTAGGGAATCATGCTTTGCGCAAGCGCTGAGACATCTTGATACGCAGTCGCCGTCAAGTGACTGCGTATCATCGCAAAATATGCTCGCATCTCACACAACAAGCTTAAAGCATGCAATACGCACAAACCTTGGTGTTTAGTACTCAACTATTTGTGGTTGTGCACTTATGAGATTGTGCGTTCGAAGATTCCAGACAGCTAAAATATGTTCTCACATCTCAGATCTTGGAGTATTGAGAATAATGCAAATGGAACCCTGGATTTTCGACAACCGAGAATTTCCGAAGTGTGAACTACGATCAACGCCGAATTTCTGCCGAAAAATAAACTTTGAGAAACACCCTTCCTAGCTTGACCTAGCTTCCGACAAAGTAAGCGCTCATCGAACCTCTTCCGCGTCACGTTGAGCATGGTGGAGACACTTGGCAACATGCCGCACTTGTCCCGCCTCCACAGAACCTCTTGCTCAGGGATGTACCAGACTATGCATCGAGAACTCCTTGAATGGAATTGGTGCTGCTGAGGTTCTTCAGGCTATCTGTACCCAACTCGGCAGCACACAAACTTCGAAGGTTCGATGACCCTGTCCTCTAGGCGAGAATGACTGCTACTTGTTTGCCCCACAGAAGGCGACGTAGACGGCGTGACAGCCAACATCTGCCGGCTACAGGCAGCGTACAGCTGGACACCTGCGGACGTCATCGTGACACTGCGCACTCCGGTTCTGGCCGACAAGCTGTTCCCGGATGACGGGCCGTGGCTCGGCGTCCACGAATTCCGATGCGAACTATCAGCCGCCGGTGCTTGGATCAAAGTAGGCGAAGAGCGACGCAAAGCGGACTTTTTCGATTACCATTTGCCGCAGTTGGAATCTTTAACGCCCAAGGGGAACTCCGCATTCTGACGGGCAGTCGTCAGTCGGCCTCTGTAGACGCCCACGCTGTAGTGATGCAGAACTATCGGTAAATGAACAATCAGTACCATCGATAGTTTTATTCAAACTATCGATAGTGCAAGGGAACTATCGATAGTACTAATATCGATAAACTATCTATGATATTACCGATATTGCCTATAGTGCACCGATAGAACCATCGGTAGCAGTACGACAGATAATGGTATTGATAGTGCTGTGAATAATTAAGCCGCTGTTGGCCGGCTATATTACGAAAAAATATCATGGTAGCCTACTATCAGCTATACTCAGTCAGTTTATGAGGAATATCTTGGCGAAGGAAATAATTTCTGCAGCAGAAATGCCGGACCATGTCAATTCGAAAAATTGTTATTCAAAAGCAATCAGTTACATCTTACAATTTGCAAACTTAGTTCTTGATATTTTCATGTTGTGACTTAAAACTCTAACATTTACTATTTGACATTTTTACTCTGAAATCAGAGAATGCAATATAAATTTGAAGCTACGCAGTTCCGCTACAGCTGGACAGTTCAACATATTTATCATGTATGTAACACCCCCTCATGTAACATCATGTATGTAACCCTTATGTAACACCCCCTGAATGGGGGGGCCCTTAAGGAAATAAAATTGAACTGAAAACTGATGTGTCAGCGAAGCATTCTGGTGAAAGAACACGAACCCGTGAGATGTCTTGCTCTTCAGCCTGCTCCTCCTGCTCGACCATCCACCACGTACTCTGAGAACGAAGTTTATGCTGCACTGAGTTCGCGTGTTTGATTTTATACTATCGACTGTACTATATCAAACTTACTATCGATACCGCTATCGATAGTTTCCTCTACCAACGATAGTTCGATAGTCACTCAACTATCGACAGTATCGATAGTGCTACCGATAGTTCTGCATCACTACCGTACTGTGGTCTTACGCAGATGCCTTTCTGCAAAATCAACACTACAGCTTTCACAGCCACACACCTTTCGGCGTGCTGCGTCGCGACAGCCGGGTCTCCAACGCTAGACCCAGTAAACACTTGCGCTCTTGGCTTTCTTCAAGAAAGAACGGCGGTGCTACTCTCTCACCCTCTACAGTGGAGGAGCTGTCACTCTCGGAGCCTCGACTCAGGTTCGTGCACGACATCTTGAGCCGCGACGGGGGCGCAGCTTTTCGTCGGGAAGCTACCGAGCTGGAGCCCACCTTGGTGACCGAGGAGAATGGGCGTGACAACTACTCGGACACCAGGACGGCGGCGCTCGCGTTGCTCGAAAATGGTGGAAGCTTGCGATGCGTCTACCAGCGTGCTGCTGTGCTAACCTGCCTTAAATTGGAGTCTGCCGACAAACTTCAAGATATCAACCGCGCCCACAGTGGACGTACCAATGAGCACAGGGACACATTTTAGACAAAAGAAGACGAGGCGTGAACGGCTAGCCAGACTTGTGGTGTACCTAAGCGAGATAAATCAGGGTGGCTGTACTGCCTTTCCCAAAGCCTGCTCTGAATTGCCTTACAGCGGCCTCGAGATGGTCCCGTCCACTGGAAATCCCGGCAACTCCCCAGGTTATATATTTAACGCGTTCCGCAGAAATTCCGGTCTCGGCAGCGTAAGCGTCGGTGTCTGTGTTTGGTTATGAGTAAAAAAGGCAGCGTTGGCCATTAGCGAAAATTTGACGTAGTTGCCACAAAGATATGAGCTGGCAGTGTTTGCACTTTGGTTTTCATTGCGGCACAGTGTATATGTTTCCGCCGACAAGCGAATGAAAGTTAACGATTGGGAAGGCGATAGTGTGCGTGCAAGCGTGTGTGAGTGTTGTTTGTGTTTGTGTCTGTGTGTGTGTGTGTTTGTGTGTGTGTGCTTGTGTGTGTTGTGTGTGTGAGTGTTTGTGTTTGTGTGTGTGTTTGTGTGTGTGTGTGAATATCGCTGTCGTCTTCTACACATGAATACGAAGCTTAAAGGTCTTACGTTTTTTAATCTAATCTCGGGAGTGACCGCAGCTCTCAGACCACGTCAAACAATTCGTAAGGTTTATGGATTAGGTTAAAATGCTTGCACACCTGAAGCTTGCAAACCAGCGTTTACACTGGAACATCCTTCATTCTTTTTAACAAAAAGCATTTATTTGTCTTCGTAAGTGAGACTCCAGCTGATATCTATATACCTTCTACTATTCGTTTTTTTTTTCGTTATGTTTATTTTTTTGTGAATAGAAAGAGCGAGCTTCAGTGACAATTTGAAAGCGTATTTATTGATTATTTGTTTTTTAGCTATTTATTTATTATTATTTCAGGGACTATACGCACCAAGGGTATTAGAGAGGCGCGGTCACATATTTCATAATTTCGCACTGACGGCATCATTACAGGTATCATTTTCAATGGGAATGCAAGTTGTCGTGTCATAAAAAAAGCACAGGACACTACATTAAAAATGTGTAATAATAATTTACAATAATAATAATAATAATAATAATAATAATAATAATAATAATAATAATAATAATAATAATAATAATATTTGTAATAGTGATAATAATAATAATAATAATAATAATAATAATAATAATAATAATAATAATAATTGTAATAGTGATAATAATAAAAATAATAACAATAATAGTGTTATCTTGCGAACATATTTTTACAGCAAGGAGTAGGAGACGGTGTCAGAGGAAATTGTGGCAAGCTCGTCCATTAAGCCATTGCAACCTGAAATTGTGTGCGGAAAAAAAAAGCAATTTGTGAACGGCCTATTCTTATAAAAAAGGCTTAGGGGTACTGACAACAGTTTTGGAAGGTGAGCTATCTCTGTCATGCAAATCTCCTAAATACAGAGACGCGTCTGAGCAAGTGTGAAGCTCCGGAAATGCTAATAAGATATTTACCTATTTACAATTTACCCAGAACATTCTCTTCTCTGGTAGCGTAGTGGTAAAGGCATTCCTTTTACGATCAGAGATGTCCGGGTTGAAACCCCGGCCCTTAAAAGAACGTTTCTTAAATGCGAAGCAATTATGGTTGAAGCAAAGGTACCTTCAGCGTTTATATCTATCTATCTATCTATCTATCTATCTATCTATCTATCTATCTATCTATCTATCTATCTATCTATCTATCTATCTATCTATCTATCTATCTATCTATCTATCTATCTATCTATCTATCTATCTATCTATCTATCTATCTATCTATCTGTCTGTCTGTCTGTCTGTCTGTCTGTCTGTCTGTCTGTCTGTCTGTCTGTCTGTCTGTCTGTCTGTCTGTCTGTCTGTCTGTCTGTCCATCCGCCTACGTCTGTGTGCTCTCGTTATCGCCTCCTTAGCTTCCTGTAGAGCAAAATTTGTATTGGAGGGTAATAGGGTTTAAGGAATACGACTATGTGGTCATTGCATGAATAAGATGAAAATAGTGTCGCCCACGTCGCAAAACCCTCTCCTCCAGCCCCGTGTGAAACATAACTGTATACCACGGGCTGCGGTATGGGGGGTATGTGCCACTGGTCAGTGAGAGTTTATATTTGCCCAGGAATGACGAAAACAGACATTGGCAATTGAAATGCGAGAGCTTAAGAAAACCCGGCATGGGCATTGTTGATCCGACTAATGCAAAGACTAAGAATAATGATAACAGGGAACAGCGTAGATACACGGGACAAGAAATACTGATAGGACTTGGCGCTGGTCCTCCCGTCCAGCGCCAAGTCCTATCAGTCTTTCTTGTCCCGTGTATCTACGCTGTTCCCTCTTATGAAGCCAAGCCCACAAGCTTCAAGTTTATAGGAAAAGTTTATATCGGCCAAACCGACTAAATTATAAGTGAAAGCTTAGATCTTGTTGTGTCGATGAAGCATGGAACAGCGTCATATTAACCGGTAAAATTGGACTTCATCATATAAATTCGAATTGGCAAACATTTTACAAACCATTAGATATTGTTTTTTTTTTCGGATTTATCGGAAAACACAGAGCCCCAGGTGTAAGCAATCAGGGCTGTAACCATCATGTAGCAGGCTTAGGTCGTGTAACAACAACACTTTAGCGTAAATATTTCCCGTAAATTTTTCCCTCGAGGGTCGGCTTCATAACACCGCCATTATACAATATATGCCACGGAAACCAAAACTTACAATAAAATGTTCAATTTGCCGTGCTTCAATAGAAACTATGTGGATTCCTTGGACATCAAAAGCATCACACAGCATCAGAAGCAGTGCATCGACAATTGTACACTAGAGAGTTGTTTGAACAACGCTTATTGCGAGGGCTTCTCACATGTCCGTAACAGCCCAGACATACATCATTGCAACCTGAGAGGTTGGCTCCATGAGCAGTGCGAGAAGTGGACTTGTGCACTTATGCGAAAAGCAGTGCTCTTACGCACGCAATACCGAAACTGGTGTTCACTCTCTGCCACTTGCAAAAAACCTCTTCTAAAAAAAAATTAAAGACGAAGCGCTGACAGTAGCAAGCACTACGCGATGACAATGGAAGGGTGTTTCAGCTCCACAAAAGGGGAGCCTGGGGAGGGGCCAAGCATGCACAATGCACCGCTCCTTCCGACAGCAAAATCCCTTTACTGCTTTATTGGCCACCGGTCCACTATTGCGCCATCACTTTGCGGATATGTTTCAGGAAATGGTGTTTCAATCATGTGACTTTTTGTGGAGATGCACGTTTGAGTACCTGGTTGTAGATGAGAAATTTGAGCACCTTGGTAAATGCTCGATTTAGTCAGAGGTTCTGACACTGCTGCTAAACAAAACATTGTTTTATGCAGTAACGATGAATTTTTAACTCATAATATTGCCACGCGCGTTTCTTATTTTCACTTCACTCTATTCGGTTTTCGCCCTCAAAGGCTGTCAGCAATGCTCAGCGCAAACCACACCTCATTGTTATAGAAGCTTCGCGATCATTGTAGATCGTTTTGTTAAGATTGCGCGCAAGACGCGAACACTCGAGCTTATTCCAGAGCTTGCACGACAACCAGTGATACGACAGGAATATTCTATGGCACGCGTATAAATTCCGACGCGCTTCACCGCTTGTCAGTTGATCGACCGCCGACGCTCTGTTCGCCGCTATCAGTGCTAGCGTGTATTGCTGTAATCTGACTTTCAGTTTACCAGCCACAAGTTCGGCCTAATAAACAGTTTCATCTTGAACATACCGACTGCTGCTTGGGTCAACGTCACGACCACGTGACAATATGCATAGTATGGACCAGAGGCAAGTAGAGGGATTTACTCCATTTTTGTGGAGCATATCCTTTTATGACGGACCGAGACGATGACATGACACGCAGAAAAGCCGAGGCCCTATAAGGTGCTTCGCCCCTAATAATGTTAAAACCCCTTGATCTAGGAAAGTAGCGTCGCTTCTTGATCTGCGCCACCGCCCTCTCGCCGCGCCGTCGACCTCCTCTTTTTTCACCCTCTCTTTCGCGCAGCCGGCGCATCTGCAGCGCTGAATGGCTGGGACGCGCGCTATCACCTAGTCAGGTGACCCTAACGTCACGAGAAACGCGCGCAAACAAACTTCGCGTTCACCACGCACGCCATGAACCCTCTAGACTCGCCGCTCCGAACGTGCTTCCGAGTTGAAATCAGCTTCGTTCATCGTGGCAATGCCTGGCTGCTGCGCGTTTCAATGCAGCAGCAGGCCCTAGAAAGGACTAAGATTATTTTATAAATTTGCGGGACCCTTAAGCTTCAACTTTAAGAGTTGAACGCGAGAGCGATATCCGCATGCTCTCGCGCGCGCACCTACGCACGCACGCGCACACACGTGCACGCCCACACACACGCAAGTACGCGCACACACACGTGCACGCACACACACACACACACACACGCCCACACTGTCGCCTTCTCAGTCGCTAGCCTGCCTTCGCTTCTCGGTGAACACCTAAACTGTGCAGCCAGGAAAGCCAAAGTGAACACAGACACGCGTATTAATTCTCCTCAGGCTTTTCGGTAACACGACATGAATTTTTCACATCGGTGCTAGTACAAAAGGGCGTCGGGCCCACTCTTTTCGGCGAATTCATTAAGTAAACCGCCACATTCTTTCTCGGCTACCTTCTTTGAGCTCATCAAGACCACAATCAACGAAAGAAATTTCAACGTAACTTTCTGCTGCTTACATTATAGGCGCTTAACACGCCTCCGCGTTACGGACAGCCGAAGCAGAGATGGTAAACCGCTCCGCCGCTAGTTGGCACTGATTTTTACGAAGCGCTTCCGCTTGTATTTATCGAAGCGCATTAAAAATATATATCTGCCACTGTGTTCTATCTGAAGCCTACTTTCGTCCCGGTGCTTTTTTTAAGCGACAGAATCTCGTATAATGCTTCAAGGAGCCGATTAAACAAGCGCGCGCATGATTCTAATGCGGCTACAGCGAGCCAGTGGAGGGTTCAGTGTGCCGTGCGCACCGCGCCGGCCAGGGGAGGGATGAAATCCGAGGAGAATCGAGGAGGAAAACGCGCGCGCGGAGGAGAGTGTCGCTACTCTCCAAGAGAACATATGAACAAATATTCCTTGTAGTGAATTTTTAGGGGCGAAGCTCCTCTTAGTCTAACCTTGTCAGGCGTAACGCGTAACCCCCCAGTATCGCCTGCCATCTCGGAGGCCATGATAAGAGATGATCATTTCTCGTCTCATTTCCTAGATGGCGTTACTCTGCCGCTACTCTCCGAATTGCCGCTACTCTCCGATTGGCTGCTGCGCGCTTTGCCTGAGTGCGCGGCGATCGAGTGCCTCTCTCAGTCTCCTGGATCGTCGCCGTACGTGTCGAATCGTTGGTGGGGCATGGACGAAGCGAAGCAGCGGGGGGCGGAGGGCCGTGGCGGCTCGTGCTCGCCTTTCGGGGTCCGCTGCTCTCGCTGCTCGGAGTGCACGTTGCCTCGCGGCGCCATTTGCGCGCACCGTCTCGGGATCCGCAAGGCGCCGCGCACGCTGCGCTGCCGCTTCTCCGACTCGCATCGCGGGATCCTGACGAAACGGCATCAACCATAACCTCTCAAGCTTCGCCCACCTCACCATCATTCACCTCGTGGATATGCTGTGATTTTTTGACAACAGAGGGAGCGCATGCTTGCACGTCAGCGTCCGCTCGCGTCTAGTTGCCTGCGTCTCCGCAGCGCAGCCACGGCGAGAGAGCGTGCTACGAAGGCAGAAAAAATTCGACAGAAGAAATTCGGCTTTTGAATCATTCGGACTCTAAATAAAATGCATAATTAGTGTCTCAGCGACTGTTAATTAATGAGTAAATATTAATCAAGTAATTATAAGAAATCATTTTTTTCGTTATTTAATTCATTGCTTCTCGTCAGTGCTACGTTTATTTTGATGAGATAACCTTCTATAAAAATGTTTACATGTCCTTCACAGCATCGTACTGCTTTGTTCGCAGAAAATCCAGAAAAAAAAACCAAAAAAAAGCTAGCATGGATTGCGCAGAAGTGCAAAAAAAAAAAAAATGGCAGATCCCATGTACCACGGGAATCGATGTTATGCGAAGCATGCGGAGGCAAGGTGACTCGGTTGTAATATTCTTACTGAGCGAAATGTTACGAAATCGCGTGAAAGGTATGCACAAATGTTGTACGCACACACATATGTTCAACAGTCGCATATGTTTCATATAACCAGTTGTTTACAGTCGCGTAACGATGCCAACTGAAACATGGGTACTACCTACACCAGAAGCGGTAATCTGATATGTAGCACTTGTGCTTGCGAGGATGGTAGCCCTGGATATTGCTTCGTGGACCAACTACAGCAGATGGCGCTTCAGCATACAATTAACGTTAACCCGACATGACGCACATATGTAATGTTTATAAAATTAGAAAAAAAAAAACATGGCTGATCCCTCTGTCAAAGCAGTCGGTATAACACGAAAGTAAAACGTGTATTCACAGAAGTAGTTGAGCGTTTATTGTGCATTGTTTCGCCACAAGGGCGAGGAAATTAATGCTACAGCAACAAATTGTATGGTGACGCGAAGAACGGCTAGCAGCTCGAAACATGCAGCGCGCACCTCAAGCAGAAAGGACGCACGAAATTAGCATACACAGGACGAGTGCGGACTGTCACAGCTCGACACTTACAGCTCACTGCTTTAGGGTAAGGCGGGGAAAAATGAGACACGGGGCAAAACGCGACATTTTGACTTTGCCGACCTCTATAGCTAATGCAGAAATCACTTTTCTTTGTTTCAATATTTCAGCGAGAGGTGCTGGTAGTTGTCCACCTTTTTATGTATAAATGTTGATGATTGCTCACAGCGTTCGCGTGGGAAAAATTAGGCGGCTAGTGTTAGTGTGTTCGTGACCTGTCAAAAAGGGACGAAATTCTGTTCGGCCAAATTTTCGGATCCGTGCATGAAGCTAATCTGGCGTCAGTACAACAACGTAAGTATTTATATTGTTACTTTATACTACTAGCTACATACCACCAAAATTTTAGTTCATTTGGTGCACGGGGCCAAAGCGGAAATTTTTTTGAATTCGGGCATGTGAGGGGGCAAAACGCGACAAAAAGGCATTGATTTGCCTTAGAGAGTGTCTTATTAAGTGAACCATTTACTTACACTCATTATATATTATATTTCATTGTTAAGGAGGGTTCGGACGCAGAAGAGAATATCATATAGAGCTTCCTGGGAGGAAAGCCATTTGAAAAAGCACTGATTGCTGTTCAGGACACTCACTCCATTCGCGCTGCATCGAGGTTTTTCGCGTTCCCAAGGATGCTCAAAAGAGGCGAATGCAAAATTGGAAGAAACTCCAAGTCAAGCCATTCACAAACACGCCTTGGCATCGAGTTTGATGACATTCCTCCAATACCAAATTAAAAAAAAAAACAAGCGCTAAAAAAATCCGAATCTAGCACAGTTTTAAATTCATCGCCTCACGAAGCCCGGCTGACGAAGCTGAAAGCCACGAAATGCCCGCGCAGTTCTGCACCAAAACGGCAAAATGAGGCGAAGAAGATGCGTCAGAACATATCTAGCGTCCAATCGTTGAGTAATCCAATGAAGTGCAAGCGTTTAACAAAATACAAGAATAGCACAAAGAAAGACTGGTGGTGTTTGGCGTGCAAGGAGTTTTGCAGCAAAACAGCCCCGGATTCTGTCTGGATTCAATCGGTGGAGTGCAAAGACTGGGCTCATTAAGACTGCGTAAGGGCCCACGTAGCGAAGTTCAAGTCTTTCGACTGCAAAAACTGAAGGGATGAAATTTTTTTCACACTGTCTCGTTTTTGCCCCGCAGGTTGCGGCAAAATGAGACACCTGGTGAATTTTTCATTTCTTTTTAAAATAAACTTTTTGACTGTGGCAACTAGGTCATATTTATGTAGCACATACCTTGTACCCAAAGGAAAGTTTCTGCATTGACCTTAAGGGTAGAGAGTGAAATAAAAATAAATATTCACTATTTTCAAATTTTTGTCTCATTTTGCCCCACCCTACCCTAACACAAAGAAAGACGCACGAAACGAACGCACAAGTATACACAAGACGAGCGCTAACAACTGCCACAATGGTTACTTCATGTGTGAGCAGCGCGCTCCTTTCGTAAACGCGGCGGCTGCGGCGAGCGAAGCGACCTTCATGCACTCTTTAACCACTGTAACTTCAAAGCAAACTTGCGGTGGAAGCACGACGCACAAAGCGGCCCAATGCGCCGATCAGGAGATAAGCGCGCGCGGACGAGCCACCACGCCCCGTGGAGGCGCGCTCATCGCAGCGAGAGGCGCGACGACCTTCAGAGCGCGCACTCCGTGCCACCTTTCCGCCATCTCGCTAGTGATGACGAAAACGTGCTGAAGTCGATGAGCTCTGAGGACAACCAACGGTATATGGTGTATATAAATAGCTTGCCGTTAGCAAGCTGAGGTACGTACGCTCCCGTGGCCGAGTGGTTTCGCGCCGCGCGCTGCGGGAGCGAGAGGTCCTACGTTCGACGCCCGGCGACGGAACTTTTTCTTCTAGTTTTCCTTTGATCTCAATATGTTAGTTTATATTTTACAACGCCATATCCGTGACGAAAATACGTCAGAGGAGCCGTGGTGAACCCCGGCATAAAACACTTTCGTGTTAATAGCCAGCACTGGAACCACAATTGACGTTTCACCAACATTACGCCTGCATAGCGTCGTTTTCCAAAGCAGTTTCGAGACCTGGCGTGGCTCTGTGGTAGAATACTTGATTGCCACGAAGATTGCTTGGGTTCGATTGCTGCTGGGACCCTGATATTTATTATTTGCATTCGTCAGGTCAACGCTGCTGACGTCAGTTTTTCTTAACGATGTCGCTTTTCAATTGCTAATGTCTGTCCTCGCCGTTCTTGCGTAGACATAAATTGTCAAACACCTGTGGCGCATACCCGCATACCGCGGCCCGTGGTATACGGGTATGTACCACACGTGTCTGCAGGAAAGGGTTTGACGACGTATACGACAAGATCATCACGTTATTCATGTCATGACCAGCCAGACATATTCATCAATAACTCTTATCCTCGCATACGAATTTTGGTAAAACCCAAGTTAAGGAGGCGATCATGAGAGCACCCAGACGTAGGCGGCTAAATAGATAGACAGATAGATACGCAGATAGAAATGCAAAAGTGCTTACAGTACGCAAAGAAATGCTTCGCATTAAAAAAAAACACGGCTGTGGAAGGGTTAAGGGCCGCTCTGGTGTAGTTGCGTACAGCTGGCACACGCAAAAATAAATAAAAAATAAAGGTAAAGGCAGCTTTGCTATAGTGGTGCCAAGCCTGAAGGAATTGCGGAGCTCGGCAGCCTCCTTTGTTTCTCTTTAGTTTGCTCTTTGTTTCGATTTATGTCTATTCCTTTGGCTATTTTTTTTCTTTCTCTCTATTTGTCGCTCGCTTCCTCTTTCAATTTTTATACGTGGTTTGTGTTGTCTTGTTTCTCTAGCCATGGTAGTAATGTCTGCACTTTATATCACAATCAAGGCGCTCGAAGAACAAGAGAAAGAAGACTTCTGTTTGGCGAGAGCGCGCTCTCAGTATGCTACACACTTAAAAAAAGTGAGCGTGAAAAGGGAGTCACGTCTACCTGACTCTCTTTGTGGCCGCCGATCACTACTTTTTTCCTAAGGGTAGTCACAATACTCTGCTCGGCACTGCTGAATGAAATAGATGACTCCCTTGCTCCGGGGAGGGAGCCAGTGATGGAGATAAATATACAGCGTGCTTTTTCAAAAAAGCAAGCTTCACTGGCTGCGACCACGATACAGCTCGCTCGTTTGGATCGTACAGAAAATGATAACCGAAAGCTATTGGTGGAGAATATGCGGTGGTCAAATGCGGAAGCACGCACGTATTGTGTCACGGCTTTAGGGGCGATGTTGCTGAAACTGCGCGTCGAAACATCTGCAAATGCGCAGGGCTCTTAAATATTGAAAGTGGTGCCCTTTAAGGGAAACATTTAGACTTATGGGAATGTTTTACAGTGGCAGCGCTGGCAGATTTAGGAATATTTCAACGTTTGCAAGTTAGGTTTGTGCAGTCCTCCGACTGCATGTTAGCAGGAAACATAACACTTACTAGTCAAACGAGCATGCATGGTGTTGCATGCACAGGCGATCCGAAACATATCTAGCTCGACGACAGTGAAAACATGTGCCGCAAAGCTGGCATGTCAACAGGGCAAACCTGTCATCAAAGCGACGCGTTACCCGTTGCTTTATCGCGTCTGCTACACACCGACAACACTCCCATAAGTTTTGCGCTCGCGGTTATCATTTCCGCCCGCCAGAGCTAAACTGTATATGCATGATAGTTTGCGCGGGCCGCCAATGCGCTTGTAAACGTTGAGCACTAAGCACGCACAGACGGCCGGATCGTACTCTCCCCTAGCCTCCAGGGGGAGGATATACACACTCACCTGCTTCCCCTTCCCACCGCATACCCTTACAGACCCCCACACAGGGCGTGCTTAGCCTCCTGCACCCGGATATTGTTTAATAGAGGTGAAACTATGCATTAACATGTGTTGCATAGAACCAAAACAAAACCGAAACTGTGCAGGCATCCGTGGAGGCTACTTAAATCCAAAGCCGAAGCCAGCAGTACCACACAACCATTTTGGCCACGTTAGACGTGATTGTTTGCGATCGTGTTTGTGATCCGTCTCGTCCTGGTCGTTCTTTACTGTGCTTGAATAGTCACTGTCGTCAGGCGTGATCGCGAATGATTGTTTTGCGTCAATTTGTTTCCCTGCTCCGCATTCGTGGCGAAGTATCGTGTCCTCGTCTCGCTCTTGCCATGACTGGCTGACAGAAGCAGTGTCACCGGTGTTCGTGAAAAGCAGCCTCCGGACAGAGAAGTCCCTGCAGTAAGCTTCTTTTCGTCGTGAACTTTCCTGAGCAGTATGGCAGCGCATGAGGGATCCCAGTGGTGCCGAAAGATGAAGCCAGTGAACGACGCTCCTACGATCGTTAAAGATTTCGGGTGAGTTCTGCCGGCTTCTGCGTACAACTATTTTATTCGCTTCACACGTAGCTTTCCGTCTTGTATTCGTGATTTGCCAGTTGCACGGAATTCGCTATATTGTTTCAATGGTTGAAGTCTGCGCGCACTTCCCCCAACCTTAACCAGGCAGCGCACTCAGCCGCACGCGACAAGCCACGCAGGAGGCGTTGGCCTTGTCGACGAGTATGCGGACCGGGATCGACTTACGGGATACAACGAACTGACCAAGGCGATCTACTTGGCCCGGCGATGCTATCCTCCGCCTCGTGGCAATCTATGCAGAGCCCAGGCAGTTACCTGGCGACAGCTGCAAACTAATACTTACCCTAACCCACCGCTATATCACAGGATATACCCTGAGAGCTATAGCACCAGCATCTGTAAGGTCTGCCAGACAGACCCCGCTACGCTTACGCACATGCTCTGGGAATGCGAGGCTAAAGCCAAACGTATTAGTCCCGGTGTTCTCTCGGTGAGGTGGGAAGCCGCTCTGCACAGCTCCAAGCTCGCCGACTAACTCTGGGCAGTCCAGCAGGCCCAGGAAGCGGCGGAGAGGCAATGCCTTGACGTCCGGACATGTGAGAACTGAGCCCGGGCCATTAAAGTGCCGGACGATTAATTAACTTTTTTCCATCCATCCATTGGCAACGACGAAAATCACACTGAGCTATCTCGTAGCGGATAACCCGAGTGGTGCGCCATAATATCGCATTTTCTTATTCCATACATGCCAGAGAAACATTAGAGTTAAAATGGCGGTTGCAAGTCGAGTGTGGTGACATGTAGAGCGGTATTGTAACGTTATATATTTGAAGGGTAAGTAAGCTGGGGGGATCAGCATGAATCTAATACACCCGAGCCCAACATGCCTTACACCCAGAACAATGACTCGTACAACTGTAGATTTTTTTTTTGCACGCTGACGCACTTTTAATACGTATATACTCTCTGTAAAGTAGAATGGCGTCACGGGTTACATCAGAGGGCCAAAATTTTTCCTCCTGTACTTTATTTACACGGTTGTCATTACATTGAAGTACACATTTTAACATCTTCCTGCGTGCGTGCGTTCGTGCGTGCTCGCGCCCGCGCGCGTGTGTGTTTGTGTGCGCGTGCGTGCGCGTGCGTGCTTACGTGTGTACTATCGTGAGCAATATGAGCTCGAACACACGAGCGCGTGGCTAAAAGCCTCAAAACCGAGATAGCGTGATACGTGGATGGCGTTGCCGTAACCGGAGGGGAAAGGAGGGGCGCTCTTCCGCTGACTGTTGGCACACCCGCTTCGCTACCGTTGTTGCCGAACGGCAGGTGATTACGATGCCATCGGCCCCTAGCAGTGATAACGAAATATATACATATACTCCACAAAAAACAAATCAAACAAAACAGGTGTATTATAATGCTCAGACAAACCCCCTAGATATGATACAAGAATGGCCGGTGTATCACAGTAAGTTACGTCACTGCTGATATTTCAGCAGCTGCATAGCCTAATGAATCGCTGGGTGTGGCTGTGCGCGTTGAAGTGAATTCATATCAGCGCTATAGTGGCCAGAGGCACTGAGACGCTATAAGCTGCCGTTTTGCAGCAACGACATCGAAGCGGGAATGTCAACAGCTAGCGGAAGTGCGGCGCCCTTTCCACTTTGTTTCCGACAGCGGCCGCTGCGAATCAGCCGATGTAGGGTTCGAGGCTATTCGCCACGCGTTCGCGTGTTCCAGCTCATATTGCTCGCGATAGTACGTGCGCGTTTTTGCTTTAAAATTTTTGTGACGCGAATTCATTGTATTGAAATATTGTTGGCTTAGTGTTATGATATTAAAATTTGTCATGCAATGAAGGGAAATTGTGAGTTCCGTTCAAGGTTGTTTTTTTGCCACAGACTGCATGCCAGCATAACTTCATAATGCCATGATCCCTGCTTTGCCTAATTTCGTGTGGTGTTAGTACTTAACAGTAAATACAACTCCGGCTAGTAATACTGGCAGTGAACATTGTGTTTAAACGTTCTGTTGCATAGATCATGCATGCCTTTTTTTTTATTATACCAGCCGTAGTGCAGTTCAGTCTTATTTTCAACACAAAGATACAGTGTACAATGATATTGTGGGCAGGGGATAAAAATCCATTAGAATGAGTTTGAAAGCGTTCCACTGCTAAGCCCGAGGACACGGGTTTGATTCCTGACCCCGGCAGATGCATTTAGATCGGAGCGAAATACAGAAACTCCCGTGCACTTAGAGTTGTGCATTTTGAAGATTCCCAGGTTAAAATTAATCCGTGGTTTCCCTCTATGACACGACCCTTAACTATATCGTGGTTTTCACTCATACAGCTCTAGCAATTATTACTCTGTCATTATACCTCGAAACTTTCGCTGTGTCGTATTTAAATTCTATTCACCATCGTCTGCAATTGATATTTTGCACAATTTCCAGGAGGGTACGTCACGCGACATTCGTTCAAAATACACCGTAGTTGTCCCGATTTCATACCGCAATCTGTTATATTGATTCTTGGGGTTTTATTTCACAAAAGCACGCTATGATTATGAGAGACGCCGTAGTGGAGGGTTCCGGAAATTTCGACCCCATAGGGTCCTTTAACGCGCACCAAGCACTTCCGCATCCGTTAAAAACGCGGCCGCCGCGGCCGGGATTCGGCCCGGACTAGCGGAACGCCATTCCGCTTCAGCGCAGGCCGTGCTCTGGCTACTCTAGCATATAAACGACGTGATAGAATTGTCCGGCAACAAATTCAAAATGGCAGCAAAGGAGTCGGAGATGATTCTCATTGGCGCAACCGCAAAGTACCCTTGGTACTCGACGAAGCTCACAGTGGCTACAAGGACTCGTTCTTCAATATCGTGATTTGGATGAAGATTGCGGAAAATACGGCAATTAACCGAAGGTGCAGCCGTAGCGTGTCGACGTACCCCAACCTATCTCGTTTCTGCACAGCCGCGGAATCCACCGCCGCCACTTTCGCGATGTCCTCCAGTGCTTCTTCTGCTACTGGTGCATCTCCCGAAACAAAAGCTTCAAACGGTCAAAACTATTTCTTCTCCAAGTTGCGCTTGCGCTACTTGAATTCGGTAAGAATTAAAGACCTCAGTAAACAGGCGAAGTGGCATGCATTAACTGCATTTCTTAACGATTAGTACGGAAGTGGCTAAGGCAACTGTGGTAGAACTGTTGTGAACATATTGAACAAGCGTGAAAAAGAATATGTGCCCTCATTGGCGCTTCTATTCTCCTGCTGCTTGCCTGCTGTGCACGCGGTGTATGGGTGCGGGCCAAACAAGTCATTTATTTGTTTTTGCAGCGACCTCCAAAGCAATAAACTGAAGCATAGGCTCGTGTTTGAAGCCTTGTGCCGCTCGACATCAAGGTGTTCAGCTTACCAACACGTGATGATGTTTTTGGTCTATACATATGTCTCAGAACTTTATTCAAAGTCGGAAAGGATGATTTTCACTATTTTGGCTATTTTGTAATTTTCCGAGAAGAGCAGTGCGTCAACTTGCAGCAAGAGATTTTGAATCGCTGCCTCGCAGTAGTTGACTGTCAAGCGATGAACTTGAGAGCTATGTGCGGTATCTTTTCATCGTAAAAAAAAAAAAAAAATGACCTGCGTTCAATGAAAATCGTTGAATGGCTCTATTGGCAGCGATACGGTACGAAGCTGAAAGGGTCCCTCGTGCATTCGCCTAAGATGACTCGTAGACTAATGCCATCTGCTTCTTTCACAGCGATAGCTGTTGTGAAATCGCAACAAGGATGCCGTAGTTGTCCTCCGCCACCACCGCCGGTGTCCGTAACAGCTCCGTAATCCCCGTAATGTCCGTAATCGCGCAAAATAAGAAAAAAAGAACTAAATAAGAAAAAAATATCCAGGATGGAACGCGGTTCGAACCTGGGTCCTCCACGTGGCAGCCCAGTATTGTACCACATATTCATGCCGGTTTTTTTTTTCTTTCATGATATTTATTAAAGTGAGTATTGACAGGCAGAATAAAGGCCACAAATAAAGCAAGCAAAAGTACAATCATATAGCGACAATAAGCGTTCCCCCAAACTCCTGCGCACAAAATCCCTATACATGCGTTATGTCGGGAACGAACCGCGTTAACATACGTAAGATAGCGTGGTAGAAGAGTGAAATAACAACCAGGCGTGACCGAATGCAAATTGCATAACCCGGAGTCACAAAATATGAATTGTGCAACGAGGGAGTCGTTGAGGGCTTCCAACTCATTACAACACTCAGCCATAATTCTTCATCGTCTTCAGCCACCGAATCAATTAATGGAGTAGTGGGTATCTTGCAAGTGTCCTTGTATTAGTAGCCCCAAGAGAGTTTGCAGTGGGTTACAAAAAAGACGCTGCTCTTGCTTTCGCAGTCACTATGCTGCGCTTTCCGCGCAGGCATGGTGCATTTTTTTTTTTTGCCTTTCATTCCACGGACTCCTACCCCGGCCCTATACGAAATCTTTCCGGAACAGACGTGGTTTTGCACTGCCTCCAGGCTCGGAGGCATTTCAGGCTTTATCCTGCTCAGCTGGTTTTGCATGGCCTGAGTGATTGGCACACTTTTGACCAAGGAACGACTTCAGTGATAACATCCTGACGTGACGTCACATTAAATGACCTGATAGCCACAAAGAAACGTCACAAAATTTGGCTATATGTGGCGACTTGATGACATCTTTGTAGACGTGATCGCGAGTTGATTTTTTTGCATCACTCCTGTTGACGCCGTGCCGGCACTCAATTGTCCTTTTTGATGAAGCATCTGATGCTTTCGCCGTAATAATGCCGCGGTGTTTTGTTCTGCAAAGCCACCATGCGATTTAGTAGGTGCGCCTTAGTTGAGTGGCTTCTGAAATATGGAAAATTAATATAAATTCCTTCAACTAGCGCTTCTGGACCACGTCCGGCTGGCTGCACAAGCCAGTGGAGCCTTGGACATGGGGCCCCACCCATCTAGCTCTTACACCCCTTCCCTTTTTCTCAACAAAAGTTATTCCTGTTCTTCTTCATTGTGAACTGGCTTCGCATATTGCCGCCATCGAAATGTGACCGCTGCGGCTGGGATCGAGCCCGCGACTTTGGGGTTAACAGAGCATCGTTACCACTGTAACACGGAGGCGGACGATCCGACGATATCGTAATTTCGCAAAAAGTTTGCCTTGACGTGCACATTTTCAACCGAGAAGAAGTTGCAGGAGAAGCGGCAGTGTATCTGTACAGCGTATTTCACTATCTTAACATATAGAGTACTTCACGTGACAGAAATAGCCAAACGTGAGTGGTAACTAGCTTTCTGCGACTCCTAATAGCGCAGGCTTTTCGGCTAGTTGGTTCGATACACTCAAGGAAGTTATGGTGCTTCCTCATCCTTGGTGTCTGCGTTTTCTGCGCTATGGGTTGATTGAATTTCTACGAATCGTGTTTACGTTGTACCAGAAGTTTATTTTTGTAGCTTTCTGTATACTTCAATATCCTAAATGGAAAGCAATTTTTAGCAGATTTTGAGAATTTATTGTGAATTCCAGGCCGCGTGCTGCGCTATAATATTTGGCTCCCGTATTCTCGGGAGCCTCGACTACCGATCGGCAGCGTTTCCTGACTATGCTCAAAAAGTGTTGCAGGCCCCTTTTATGTGTAATCTCGGGAGTTGCCGGGATTTCCAGTGGCCGGGATCGTGTCGAGGCCGCCGTAAGGCAATTCAGAGCCGGCTTTGGGAAAGGCAGTAGAGCCACCGTGATTTACCTCGCTTATGTACACCGGAAGTCTGGCTAGCCTTTCGCCCTCGTTTTCTTCTCTCTAAAAGGTATCCGTGTGCTCATTGTTATGTCCACTGTGCGGGCAGTTGATTGCTTAAAGTTTGTCGGCAGACTCTATCTTCAGACCGGTTAGCACAGCAGCACGCTGGTAGATGCACCGCGCGCTTTCACCATTTTCGAACAAGGCGAGCGCCGCCGTCCTGGTGTCCGAGTAAGGTTGTCACGCCCATTCTCCTCGGTCACCAAGGTGGGCTCAAGCTCGGTAGCTTCGCGACGAAGACCGGCGCCCTCGTCGCGGCACAGGAAGTCGTGCACGAACCAGAGTCGAGGCTCCGAGAGGGGCAACTCCCCCACCGTAGAGGTTGAGAGAGTAGCAGCGCCGCTCACTTTGTCCTCGTATTCTTTACGCCATTAATGTTTTTTCCTGAAGTATGAACCAACTAGCTCAGCAACAAGTCCTGTTGACTAACATTGGTACTTTTAACGCCAGAGCGTTAAAAAGCTGACGTCATCAGCAGCGTTGACCGGATGAATGCAAATAATAAATTTCAGGGTCCCAACAGGAATCGAAGCCAAGCATTCTGCGTGGCAATCAAGCGTTTTACCACAGAGCCACGCCAGGTCTCGGAACTGCTTTTCGAATAGACCCTAATGTTCGTGAAACGTCAATTGTCGTTGCAGTACTGGCTATCCAATTTTATAAACATTACATATGTGCTCCGATGATACAGCCGTCACGCCGGGTTAACATCAATTATAGTAAAGCGCCATTCACTGAAGTTGATATATGTTGCAGTGTCCAAGGCTACCATCCTGGCGAGCACAAGCGCTTCATATCAGTTTACCACTTCTGGTGTTGCTATACTGCCCATATTGCTGTTGGCATCGTTACGCAACTGTAAACAACTTGTTATGCAAAACATATGCGACTATCAAACATATGTCTGTGCGTGGAACATCTGTACATATTTTTAGCGCAATTTCGTAACGTTTCGCTCAATAAAACATTACAACACAGTCACCTTCCCTGCGCATGCTTCGCATAACATCGATTCCCAAGGCACGTGGAATCTACCGAATTTTTTATATGTAATCTCGGGAGTTGCCGGGATTTCCAGTGGCCGGGATCGTGTCGAGGCCGCCGTAAGGCAATTCAGAGCCGGCTTTGGGAAAGGCAGTAGAGCCACCGTGATTTACCTCGCTTATGTACACCGGAAGTCTGGCTAGCCTTTCACCCTCGTCTTCTTCTCTCTAAAAGGTATCCGTGTGCTCATTGTTATGTCCACTGTGCGGGCAGTTGATTGCTTAAAGTTTGTCGGCAGACTCTATCTTCAGACCGGTTAGCACAGCAGCACGCTGGTAGATGCACCGCACGCTTTCACCATTTTCGAACAAGGCGAGCGCCGCCGTCCTGGTGTCCGAGTGGTTGTCACGCCCATTCTCCTCGGTCACCAAGGTGAACTCAAGCTCGGTAGCTTCGCGACGAAGACCGGCGCCCTCGTCGCGGCACAGGAAGTCGTGCACGAACCAGAGTCGAGGCTCCGAGAGGGGCAACTCCCCCCACCGTAGAGGTTGAGAGAGTAGCAGCGCCGCTCTTTCTTTAAGAGATCCAAGAGCGCAATTGTCTACACGGCCTAGCGTTGGAGTCCCGACTGTAGAGACACAGATCGCCGAAAGGTGTGTCGCTGTGAAAACTGTAGCGTTGATTTTCCAGAAAGGCATCTGGGTAAGGCCACAGTGTGGGCTTCTCCGGCGGCCGACTGACGACTGCCCGCCAGGATCTGGAATTCTCCTTTGGCGCCAGAGATTCCAACTCCAGCAAATGGTAATCGAAAAAATCCTCCTAGCGTCACTCTTGCCCACTTTGACCCAAGCACCGGCGCCTTATAGTTCGCACCGGAATTAGAGGACGCCCAGCGACGGGGCGTCATTCGGGGACAGCTTGTCGGCCAGAACCGGAGAGCGGAGTGTCACGATGACGTCCGCAGCTGTCCAGGTGTACGCGGTCTGTAGCCGGCAGAGGTTGGCTCTCGCGCCGTCTACGTCACCTTCTGTGGGACAAACAAGTAGCCGTCGTTCTCGACTAGAGGACAGGGTTATCGAAGTTTGTGCGCTTCGGAGTTGGGTACAGATACCCTGAAGAACCTCAGCAGTACCAATTCCGTTCAGATAGTTCTCGATGCAAAGTGTGATACATCCCTGAGCAAGAGGTGCTGTGGAGGCGGGAGAAGTGCAGCACGGCGCCAAGTGTCTCCACAATGCTCAACGTGGCGCTGAAGAGCTTCGATGAATGCTTCGAGAGCTTCGACACAGCTAGGTCGTCAGTCGTGTCGTGGATCGAAAATACTCGGCGGGTGACGCATGACGGCGTCTGCGTATCAAGATGTCTCGAGCTCCCGAACGCCCTACACAATTTGACGCCTCTCGCTTTGTGCTCGTCCATCCCCGGTGCTCGAATTATGAATGAATGCTTAGAACAAGTCCTGAATATTTCCTTGAACCTCTCATGGAGGAACGCGTTTATCTCACAAGATTTATACATTATGAATATTTTTGCAAAACACATGATAAAATGACTTTAATTCGCCGTCCTTGAATAGAAACTATGTGCATTGCTTGGACTTCATAAGCACCACAGGGCTTCAGGAACAGTAGTCCATAATCGTACGCAAAGGGGTTGTTTGATCAAAGCTGGTCACCTGGCCTCAATACATGTCCTTAGCTGGTCTAGCATACGTCATTACTTATAACAGGGTGGCTCTCTCAGCTGTCACCGTTCAGCCGTCGATCTCAAGGTATTTCTGCGAAGCGCAGGGTTCTCACGCACGCGGTGCTGAGTGTTAGACACTTTTAGTTTAGCGTACGTAACGAGCCTACGTACGCAGCATGGCTACGGGAGAGAAGTGCGCATGCGCTGTACGTGACGTATCTATTCCACGGATGCGTGCGTACGCCCGAAAAAAAATCCGGTGCACGCAAACGTAACGAGACGTAGCATAGCTACGTGACTCTCGCTAGATCTCGAATGAAAGAGCAGCCAGATTGCAAGATGGCACAGAACGTAAAAACATGGATCCAATGATTCAGCTTGACTTGGATGCCAGTGGCCGTTATTACGGCCGCTACCGCAGGATGGCGCTACGAAGCACTCGAAAGTACTCGAAAGCTGTTTCGTTTCACGTGTGATACGTCTAGTTGAACGAAACGCATCGCGGTGTGGTCGATACGGTAAACTAAAAGTGTTGCTGAGCGCTTCGCTTGCAGCATACGCATCGTATCGTGCTGCGTACGTAGGCTTGTTGCGTCATCATCATCATCATCATCAGCCTGTCTACGCCCACTGCAGGGCAAAGGCGTCTCCCATGTTTCGCCAATCAACCTGGCCCTGTGCTTTCTGCTGCCACGTTATACCTGCAAACTTCTTAATCTCATCTACCCACCTAATTTTCTGTCTCCCACTCACGCGTTTGCCATCTCTTGGAATCCAGTCAGTTACCCTTAATGACCAGCGGTTATCCTGCCGACGTGCTACGTGCTCGGCCCATATCCATTTCTTCTTCTTGATTTCAACTATGATATCCTTAACCCCCGTTTGTTCCCTGATCCACTCTGCTCTCTTCCTGTCTTAAGGTTACACCTATCATATTCCTTTCCATCGCTCGCTGCGTCGTCCTCAGTTTAAGTTGAACTCTCTTTGTAAGTCTCCAGGTTTCTGCTCCGTAGGTAAGTACTGGTGAGATGCAGCTGTTATATACCTTCCTCTTGAGGAATAGTGGTAGACTACCATTCATGATTTGATAATGCTTGCCGAATGAGCCCCATCCCATCCTTATTCTTCTAGTTATTTCACTCTCATGGTTCGGCTCCGTGGTTACTACCTGTCCTAAGTAGACGTACTCCTTTACAACTTTCAGTGTCTCGCCACCTATCGCAAAGCGCTGTTCTCTGCCAAGATTGTTCCACATTACTTTAGTTTTATGCATATTAATTTTCAGACCTACGCTTCTACTTTCCGTATCCAGTTCAGTAATCATAAGCTGTAATTCGTCTCCCGCGTTACTCATCAATGCAATGTCATCAGCGAATCGCAGGTCACTGAGATACTCTCCATTAACTCTTATCCCTAACTCTTCCCGATCTAGGGCCCTGAAAACCTCCCGTAAACACGCGGTGAATAGTGCCACGCGCGTTTCTTTTACTGTATTCGGTTTCCGCCTACGAAGACTATCAGCAGTACTCGGCGCAGACCGCGCCTTATTGTTCCAGAAGCTTCTCGGTTGTTGTAGATCGTTTTTTTAAGATTGCGCGCAAGACGCGACCACTCGAGATTATTCCAGAGCGTGCGCGATGACCAGTGATAAGGCTAGAATGTTCCACGCGTGATGCATAAAAGCCGGCGCGCTCCAACGATGCCCAGTTGATCGACGGCCGACGCTCTGTTCGCCGCTATCAGTGCCAGCGTGTATTGCTGTAATCTTACTTTCCGTTTACTGGCCACAAGTTCGGCCTAATAAACAGTTTCATCTTGGACACGTCGCCTGCTGCCTTCGTCGACGTCACACCCACGTGACAATAGCATTGCAGAGATCGTGTCTCCCTACCGTACGGCTTTCTTTATTGGGATTCTGTCGCTTTCTTTATGGAGGACTATAGTGGCTGTGGATCCGCTGTAGGTTTCTTCCATTATGTTTATATAGGCTTCGTCGATGCCCTGATTCCGCAGTGACTGCATGACTGCTGATGTCTCCACCAGAATCAAATGCCTTCTCGTAATCTATGAAGGCTATGTATAGGGGTTGGTTGTATTCCGCGCATTTCTCTATCTTGTTGCGTACGCCCAACTAAAAGTGTCTATTAGACACTTTTAGTTGGGCGTACGCAACAAGCCTACGTACGCAGCACGATACGTTGCGTACGCCGCAAGCGAAGCACCAAACAACACTTTTAGTTTACCGTATCGGGATGCATTTCGTTCAACTCGATGTATCATATGTGAAATGAAACAACTTTCGAGTGCTTCTCAGCGCCATCGTGCGGTAGCGGCCGTGATATCGGCCGGAGGAGCTGCCTCTGTTTCGCATGCGTTTGTATTCTCGCGCTTTGCGCATCGTGCAGACGCCATCCGCGTTCCAGCGCTCATAAAGCTAACTTATCCTTCCGGGTGAGGGGAGACGCCACAGCTGGCACCCTGCCAGGGAGCTTCAACGTCGACGACGACGGCGGGGTGCCGGCCTAAGGAGCTTCGCTTCTTAAAATACATGGCACAGTCAGTCCAATGGCCGCAAGCTTTTGCGAACACACTTTTAAATGCGAAACATTTCTTAGCGAACTTCGGCGAATTTGAGCGTATCTATCTATCTAGCCGCCTACGACTTCGTGCTCGTCTGGCCGTATGGTTAATGGGATTTATACCAACATTGGTATAGCATAACATGACTGTATGACGAACATGTGTGACTGGTCATATTATGAAAATCATCCTTTACTTGTCACTACATGCCATGACCGTAGTGCTCCTCAGGCCGTTTACTTAACTTGATATATTCAAAAATTGGTACGATGAGACATTTCTGCATGACCAACATAAATTACAGGTGGTAATATGAAAATCATGACCTGCTTGTCATGTACTACAACATGATTTACATTCCACGCTCATAGTGCACTGACGGCCGTTTCGCTAGCTTGGTATACACCAAATTTGATATTGCGTGACGTGGCTGTATGACGAACCTAAATGACAAGTGCTAATGTGGAAATCATGACATATCATGTGCAACATGACTTGCATGCCACGCCAGCGCGCTGGCCACGCTCATGGCACGTTCGCGGCCATTTCGCTAGATTGATATACACCAAATGTTGCATTCCGTGACGTGACTGTATGACGAACACAAATGTCAAATGGTGATATGGAAATCATGACATGTCCTGCGCAGCATGACTTGCATGCCACACTTATGGGACGTTCGCGGACGTTTCCAAGCGTAACCATTATCAGTATTGCTAGCAAAAAAATTCCACGCATCTCCACGAAGTGAATCATGACAAGTGGGCGAAGCTCTGGGTACGGGTGAGTAACCGTACGTTACCCGAGCCTTGCCCCATATAATGTAAAGTGAGTGACATGAAATGACATAGAGTGACATAAAGCGACATAAAGAGTCGACGACAAAGCTAGGTCCTAAGGTTCATAATGTATACATTGAAGTCGCCGACTAGTATCAAGGTGTTGTCTTCGGGCTTCGTTGAAACACAAGACGTAGTAAAAGTAATATAGAATAATTTACTTAAACATAATCACTTGTATGCCACACAGGCGAACAGCGCTTGAGTCTCTCCACTTCGTCTTCTTCGTCTACAACTAGCCACACCTAAAGCCCGCGCATTTCACTGAGGCGCTAGCGCCGTTCTAACGAAGGATTTGTGCTTGTAGTTGTTTTATATTGTTTCGTCACAATTATGATTGATATTAGTCTATTGATAAACTTTTTGCTGCGTCTCACATCCACGAATCTCCCCGTGACAATATACGGACACCATGGACAGACAAGCGTCGGCCCGCAGGTGTTTCGCTGCTAAAAATTTGGAGGATGCTTTAACTTCGCTATCAAGAGTAGAACGCGATAGCGTAGTCGGGGCCCCGTGCTCATTGCCTTCTCCATGCTTACCTTAGCTTCGGTTCTCGGTGCATGTGTGAAACGTGTCGCAAGGAATCGAATTACTGTGCGCGTAACATTGACCGGTCCAAGCTGTCCAAGAATGCCTACTGCAAGTACAGTTAAGTGCCCACTTAGTTATAGTTTTTCCTTTTGAGAATCAGCGGAGGGCCCACTATGAGTCTCTAAGGCATCACACGAACCTACGCAGCTGCTGACTATGTTGTTGCTTTCCAGCTGATGATGATTAAGTATATCTGACCGACTTCTGATGAGTGGGCCTTTAAAACACCCACTCCCTGCAATTGACAGGTGTTGACGCGCGGCGCGATTCTACGCTTCTGCCACGCAATTTTACATGCGTTAAGGAGGCTCCTTCCACTAGATGACATTCGTGTAGTGTTTTCAAGCAATACCGTAGTTTTGTGGTAGAACACCTGTTTAAGCAGACGGGCTGGGTTCGATTCTCACGGAAGGAGAACATTTATATTATTTATTTTATTTTCATTTTTCTCCTTTTTTGTGGTCACGGACAAGATGTTCATTTTTCGCCCACAACCAACGGCGCCGACACTGACACCGACGAAGTCAAGGAAATTTCCTCGAAACAGGCTCTTTAACGTTAAAAGTTAGCATCTCCAGCAAAAACTTGGCTTCACTAGCAAGAACATCGAAAAATCTGGCTTATATCTAGCTCCGCGGTTGGTTCCAGCCTTACGCCACTAGTGCAAGCAATGCACTGCTTTTTTTTCCCTGTTCACATATATCAGGGAGCTTTTGATGAGGCTGTAAAATTTTAAGCCTTTTTTGGCGATGATCGTAGTGTGAAATGGTGGCAAGTGATTGTGACCCGCTGCCTCATTGTAGTTTACCGTGTAGCAGACATCTTGACAGCTATGTACGGTGTTTATTCTGGGTCAAGAAATTACTTGAAATAAATGCAAATGGTTAATTATCACCATTAACTGTGATCGGAAATGAAACTCAGTGTCCCTCACCCATTCGACTAGGACGGCTCGAAGGCAAAAGGCATCTTCTTATTTGTCCTACAGGCAACGTACTCCTCTCCAATCCAATCCGAAAGCTTTTCGCACCGAACCTGGTTTTGCATTGCCTCCGTGATGGGCCCGCCATTGAGCAAGCCACGATGTTATGTGATGACCTCATAATGTGAAGTCACGGTATATGACTCACAGCGACGTTAAAATGACGGCAGGACATTTGGAAATATGTGAAGGCGCGATGTCCTCATATGGTGACGTCGTCAGGTGGTGAACTTTTGCATCAATGGTGCTGATTCCTACGCCGCCAGATGCCGACGCCGGCGGCCAATTTTTTGTTTTTTGCGTTAGATGAAACGTCTAAGGATTTCGTGCTAACAATACCATCTGAAATTTACTTGGTAAAATTAGGATACCATTTGTGAAGTCCGCCTCACTGGGCGGCTCTTCAGATGTAGACCATGTATTTGGATTCCTTCAACGTGCACTTTTGTCGCATATCACCTGCCTCGAAATGCGACCGCTCAATTGAGATCAAAGTCACGACTACCGGGTCATCAACCTAGCGCCGTAACCACAGTACCATGGAGCCGAACGAGACTATATAAGAATCTCGCATACAGTTTGCCACGGTGCACAAATTTTCAACCAAAATTAAGATGCAGAAATGTATGTCTGAACTGCGCAGTTCACTACCTTAACATAAAAAATTCCTTGGTGTCACGGAAATGAGCGCACTGAATGGTTACTATCTTTCTACGAATCGCTGTAGCTAAGACTTTTGTTAATCTTGGTTCGATACATTCAGTGAATCTATAGCGCTGGAAAGAGTAACGCACGTCCAGTCTCCCTGCATGGTCTCTGTACTGTCAGCGCTATGATGTCATTAAATTTCTAAGATTCCTATTTGCGTTGAACAGCTTTGTAGCCAGTATCCAACCTAAAGGTGTGAATTGAACCCTACGTTTTAAGGGTTAATTTTCTTCAAATAGGAAGGGTGTTTTTTTTAGTTTATGTGTTGGCAGAAATTAGCCGTTGACCGCAGTTCACATTTCGCAAGTTCCCAATTGCCGGAAAATCAGGGTTTTATTTGCATCATTCTCAATACTCCAAGATCCGAGATGTGATAACATGTTTTAGCTTTCTGGAAGCATCGAACGCAGAAACCCATAAGTGCACAACCACAAATACTTCAGTACTAAACACCTACGTTTGCGTGTATTGCATCGTTTAAGCTTGTTGTATTAGACGCGAGCATATTTTGCGATGATACGCAGCCGCATGACGGCGACTGCTTATCAAGATGTCTCGAGCTCCCGAACGCCCTACACCAGGGGTCGGCAGCCTGTGGCCCGCGGAGCACTATTATGCGTCCCGCGGCATGACTTCAACCCCTCTCCCCTTCTTCCCTCACCTGAAGTCGAGGTGGCAGTTTTGACCAAAAATAGGATTTTCGCTTGTAAGCAATGTCTGAGTGGAACATTGTGACATGCGCACGGAAAGAGCAAAATATGAATTCTAGTCAAGTTTCGCACAATATTGTCAATTCGTCGATTTTTTCTCTTCGTCTGTAAAGCCTCCTCCCCCCCTTTCAAGTTGCGGGCAGCTCCCCACCGCGTCGGCTTCATGCAACTTCGCCCTCCGCCGTAAAAGGTTGAGGACTGCTGCGCTGCACAATTTGACGGCTCTCGCTCCGTGCGCGTCAAGCCCGTTGGTAAATGTGCGATGGGCGCGTCCTACGAGATATTATCGACGTCAGGTATATTTTATAGGGGTGTGCGAAAGTGAAATTTGATCTCGAGTCGACTTCGAAAAGAATAGTGCCGAATAGTGGCGAAAAATATCGAATTCGAATCGAATATCGAATAGTAGCATTTTCGTGGAGACGAAAATGCTCGAAGCTCGTGTGCTTCGATTTAGGAGTACGTTAAAGAATCCCAGGTGGTAGAAATTTCCGCAGCCCTCCACTACAGCGTCTCTCATAATGATATCGT